>OVAN01015474.1:0-11304 GCA_900406275.1 Anastatica hierochuntica
AGATGTCAAAAAAAGCCAAAATTACCGAAAATCCTATTTGGACAAATCCAAATTTAAAGTGTCCCATTTTTCTAGTTCTCCCATAATATAAAAGCCAATTTTTTTTCAATAGTATATTAAAAGTCCAAATTAGATTTTTTTTATGCATAGGGCCAAAACAAAATTTGAACAGACCGTGGATGTCTCTCATATGAGAATTCCTTGAGAACCTCTACCATTGCACATGTTCACTTGTTATTGGTCTAACTTTTTTTTAAAAATGAAATACATCATTAGTAATTTATTTAATTATTTGTATGCTGTTATTTTAATTTAAAATTTTTTCTATAAACCATAAAATAAAATTTTCTATCCATAAAGTTTCATTTTTCATAATTTGAAATTATATACTAATACTAATTTAATTGAAATTAGTTAAGTTTAATACAAGAACTTATTTATTTATAATTAATAAAACAACAATTATTTAAATATTACAAAATAAAAGTATGAGATTATAAAATTTTAAAATATTTTTTTAACATTTTGTTAATATATTTTTTAATTGATGTGATGCAAAAAAACAATAAATTTTTGGATATTTTTGATAAAAAGTGTACTAAAACTATTATTATTATATTAGTTAGATACTCTATTGGTATCTAACCAATTGAGCTAAAATTTTACCTAAGTTTCTCAAAATTAAAAACATCAAAAATATTGTTATTATATTGACGAGATGCTGTAAGGCCTCTCTCCATTTGATTCCTAATTTGGCTATAGCATCCTATCAAGGCCCACCATCGCAGCACATTTTTATTTCTAATAAGTTTGGCTTATATATTGCTTTGTTAACGTAAATAACACTTGCATGTTAATAAATTAAACTTTCATTCTGAAAGTGTGGCTTATATATTGCTTTGTTAACGTAAATAACACTTGCCTAATAAAATTTTGGATTTAGTTTACATACCTTTAGTATTTAAAGTTTGCCTTGGGAGTTTTCTTTTAATCATTTTTACGACCAAGGAAGAAAAAAGTTGTAAAAAATCTCAAAGTTACCATTTTCACTTTTTTGCTTTAAAAAACTATTTCCACCCAAAAATAACACTATTTTTCTCCTAAAAATACCTCAAAATTAAATTAAACTTTCAAAATTAAACTCTAAACCCAGAAAATAAACCTTAAATCATAACGATTAAATCCAAAATACTAAACGCATACCTAAAAATCTAAATTTTAAATCCTTACAAATCATTTCAAGTATTTGCGGAAGAAAAGTTTAAGTGATATTTTATAAAAAGAATATAATAATAATATTGATGGATCTCGGGTCCAACTTCAGAATTGCGACCAGGTCCGGCCCTGGGGTGAAGCTGGTAAAACAAGGGCTTAAGACATCAATTTTTATATATTTTCTTTGGAAATCATAGCCAAACAAGTCCCTTAGGAGTAGTGGTTAGGTGCCCACCTATGTTGCCTCTTTTCAAGGGTTTGAACCCATCAAGACTTTATTTTAATTTTTTTTTCTTGTTTACATATAGAAGATTAGTTCTCACTAAAAAGAACTTACAAAAGATTAGTTATATCTGAGGCATCACAATTATTTTATGCTTTAGGCATCAAAATGTCAAGGGCCGGCCCTGATTGCGACTATGGTTTTAGATGCATGAAAAAAAGTAAAAGAAGATTCGGGGTTTTTCCGTTAACTCGATCAAGAAAAATGGAGATTACAAATCACTTAGCATTTATGGGAAATGATTCAGCTTTTACAACGAGTAAATTTAGAATTTGCGGAAGATCTCAAAATGGAAAAAAGTCAAAGGAGAATATCCCCCTTCATCTCCATTTTCTTCTCTTTATAGCATTATTTCGGTGAAGCGTAACGCCTTTCACTCCAGTGAATTTCCTCATCAATGTGCGTTTACTTCTCTCAAATCTTCCGCCTCTCCTTGAGCTTGAACATTTAATTGTACGTTGACCACCTTAGGATACCCATGGTGGTCGTCTACTGGATCAATCTCTCCTCCTGGTGTGATGGCAGTCCATCTCCTTGTCCAGCGTTTGATTTCTCCTTTTCCTCTTTTGGTGGGTCTGAAGACCCATCTAAATTTCCTGACCTGAATTCAAACTGAGTTCGGGCGAGGTGAAATTTAACTCTAACAAATATTTTAGAACAAAATTTATTTTACTGAAATTTTAAACAATTTCTCTAAAAAATATTACGATTTTTTCTATATTAAAAGTTCAAATTCGAGATTTATGCAATTTATAAAACAAAACCAAAGTTTCTGAGTTGTTGACATTGAGTTATTTATATATACAACAAAATCGTTAATAGTAACTCGTCGGCTTGGAATGGCGTTGTGATTTTTTTTAAACTATTGTTTAGTTGATTTATAAATCGAACAAGATTTTGAAATCCTTGTTGATTTTTTTTATCAACCAAACACCAAATCGAAGAGTCCTTCCGTAATTGGTCGCACAATTCGGAAGAGAGGATTCTACAAAAATATAGTCACAATGTAAACTACCGGATCCTCGAGCTAAGTTGTCTCCTTGTATATTCGCTGTGCGAGAGATTTTGGATAATGAGAATCCTGGTAGATGACCACAAAGACGTTGGTTAGCTCTGCCTGAGCTGGGGTTGTCCCTCTTGCGAGATTTCTTCCTTGCTTGATCGGTAGGAGTTGCCTCTTCATCCTACAAAAACTACCCGAGAGCTCGAAACGGGATCAGACCTGACATCGAGGACTGTAGGCTTGTCGTTAGCACCTCTCCTTATCACTTCCTCTAGCGCAGCAAAGCAGCCCGTCTTTCTCTAGCGCAGGAGATAGGTCGCCCCTTTGCCTATTGGTGTGCTGTAGAAGAGTGTGCTGAAAAGTAAGGAAAGACTAAATTGGTGTCATGTAGAGAGAGTCCAATCATCATTGTCCTTAGCATCAGAAGGAATTAGAATCTTAGCGAATGTAATCACCTTATTTGAAACAACATCGCCTTCATATCTCCCAAATCTAGAGAGATTAGTAGGGATAAAGTGCTCAGGAGCCATCGATTGAAGGACGAGATGAGCGCTCGTCAGTGCTTGGATCGACGAGTAATTCGATGGAAGAGACGAGACATGGAACTTTCAAGGGAGAGGTAAAGAAGAGATGATAGGTGATGAAGCGCAATAGTGTTCAACATGACATTTAGGGAAATAAGAAACCGAAGGAAACCGATCTAAGGGCCTTAAAGTCTTCTTTCTCGATTAAATGCCTGCCCACTACCCCAAGGTACCAAGCTGAACTCATGTTAGCAGCTAGGCTTCTCTTTCTTTCCATAAGCAATTTCTCCTCATCAACTAGTTAATGAGACTTCTCCTGTAGATGCCTGAAGCTTTCGCTCAAGGGATAAGTTTCGCTTCATTTACTGCGTTAGGGTGGTGCCAAGCCCTTCATCTCTGGCTAAGGCTTAGTCTGCGTTATAGGCTCAAGGGCTTATCCAAGTCTCAAACTCTCTCAAGGGCTTATCCAAGTCTCAGACTCTGTTGTGCCAGGGATATCAGGCTAATGTGAGTTGGGACAGGTTCACACTTATTTCGATACCGCTTCTGTTGTTTATGTTTGTGATGCTTACGAGTGATCACATTTACTAGGCCATGATTGAACTATTATCTAGAGTAGAGCTAGGTTGGTGCTGCTTTGCTTGGTAATCCGTTGTTGGTCTAACTGAATCAGAATCCGCAAGATAAGCAGCCGAACGATCAGAGCAAAGGACATGTCATAATCCTCTTCTTCCGATGCTTTGATCGGTTCCTTTTGTTATGGAAGAGTTGACTACCCAACACTTGTTTGCTCGACTCGGTAAGTACAACGCTTCCTTTATTCTTTTCTTTGAACCATTACCCTCAAGGGACTACTCTGTTTTACCAGTGACCCTTGGTCTTTTGTTGCTGTTCCCCGTTCCCTTTATCAGCTCTTTACCAGCTATCCAATTACCAATGAACAGACCGATTTCAAACTGAAGAAGGATCTAAGCTTCTTCTCCTGTAAATAACTAGACTTACAACTCTGAAGAACCCTTCCGATTGACAGTATGAGAGACTTCTACACTCCACACAACACAGACCTCTGACTTTGCTGTCTTCCGCCCTTAGCTGTGAGAACTTCTTCTCTTTATCCCTAGTTGCTTTGCTATGCTTCTCAGTCTCAGCAGCTGCCCTTGAGTGACCGATCGAAGAAAGTGTGGACTACGAGAAGCAGAAGGAATCTATTATAGCGCACCCTATGGGCCCTCTTCTTCTCTTGCAATCTACTGTGCTACGGCTGGTGATCGATCCTTTAGCACAGACACTACGTCAAGGGAGTCACCGCATCAGTTCTAGTCTTCTAGTCTTTTCTTTTTCATCACACCCGGATATGCTGCAGCTCACAAAGGAAAGAACTACTTGCGAGAGGTAGCGAGAACTCGCGAGTAGGTAAGGTAGAGAAAGGAAAGAAAGCATGCACTCTTAAACTACTGATCTATCTCCATTCCACTGATCGATCTCTTAGTAGAATCCATTTATTGGATGCCCGTTTACGCTGCAACTCTCGGAGGCCTCTGTTTCAGCTTAAATTGGATGGGAAGAAGAGCCCTCGGGGGAGAAGGGTAGATGAACAACTACCATATATCTATTGGATACCCGTGAAGGAGCGGAGCAAGACTTGTAGAAACAGTGAGAATGGTCACTCATGCTATCATCTATCAACAGGAAAAGGAGTACAACATCATTCCCTACGGATTGCACAATGGACTAACTCACTTACCTTCCAACCAATCGGAAGAGTCTTCTGTCTTACTCCATTACACCTCTAGTTATTAGTTTCTTGAGTTGAACTATTGGGTGGGCTCTCGAGTGAAAGATTATATTAATGTGAGTGCCTGATCTCGCACGCCTGCTCCTATTGATGTGAATGCCCGATCGCCTGCTCCACTGTTCCGCCCGGCTACTTCGATCTCTTATGATGAATAAGAACCACAAGGATCTGCGAGAGGTTGTTTACATACTCGAGTGAAACGAGAGGTCTACCCTGTTCATAAGAAAGGATCATACCAAAGAATCAATGATCAGAGAGCAAAAAGGGAGCGCACTCCAACCCAACACTCTCAGCAGTGACTCCAACATTCGTGACTCTAACAGACTCTTCCGCAGGTCAGAGGCATCGTATCCCCCAGCTTCTTCTCCATAGATGGACTCTTCAGCTTCAATTCATTCCTTTTCCAGAACAGGAAACGGGATAGAGGCAACACGAACTGTGTTAACGAAGAGTGGGCGGGCCTTACCTGGACCCATAAAGAGATCTCCTTTCCCTGCTGAATGCCTAGTTTCAGTCCCCTGATGCACGCTGGGTCTATACCTGGGAAAACCTACTATTTCCTTTGACTCGCCCAATAGTAGTACACTTTTTCATCGTACTCACACCAACCAGAAGGGAAAGGAAGGCCAATCGAGATGAAGCTGCAGATTACGGATAGGAGGGAGTAGGCGGCTCTCGCTGGAGAAACAGAACCGGTATGACACCCAGGTAACTTTCGCATGCGTGGGGCTTTCATAGTTTAGGTATAGGATTTCTACACCTTACTGTCGAGTTTATACCCCACGGAGCGGTAGGACAGAGCACTGCTTCTACTTATCTGATTAGTCTAACAGCTGGTTCATCTCCTCATAGCAACACAACAGAAAGTAAGAGTGACGAAACTTCATCATACAGGACGAGTTCCCCAATTCCTTACCATCTTCTATCTCTTACGTCGGAGCTGCTCTTCATGCATGCTCAATTGACTAGTAGATTTCTCTTTCATCTTCGTAGTCTTCAGAAAGCAAGCAAGTCCAATTTCTTTGACGCCTAGGAGTGGACTACTGACTGAGATTTAAGCTCTCTCAGATTGACTGCTATTCCCACTCGGTAAGTCTGAAAATGGGCAATCATATCATTTCGATAAATACCCGAGGCTGCCGGGGAGGCTACAAAATCATCTTCCTATCTGCCCGTTCAAAACCAGTGGAAGCTTTGTTGTACCTTCTACCATCTGAGGTGGAAAAGGCTGTTTCAGTAGCTGCAAAAAGAGATGATGTGGATCCTGGTTATTCGGGTGTTTTAGTCGCACGAGTCCATCATACGGATACTATGATTCACTAGCGGAATATTGTATATAGACTTCGAAGGCGGCATCAAGTGCTACCTACTCCCCTGCCCCAACATGGGTCTTTCAGCAGGAGCGATGCGTAGAATGTCTCAGAACTCTTCCGATTCTTCTCTGCTTCGTTTGATGGACTGATGGCTGGGGTCCCGTGTTTCGTCTTTCGCCTTTCCGGACAGGAACTTCCACTCAACAGAACTAACGACTTAGGTTTTTTTTTCCACTACCTGGACTTCTTTTGCCTAGATTTGACCTTTCCTTGGCCTCGCTTTGATATGTAGGAGGAAGATGAATGCTTGGTGCCGTAACCATCTATAGCTTCAAGCCTAGGAAATTGACTTACCTCAATAGGAAGCTAGGCCTAGGATTTCCCTATCCCTCAATAGGAAGCATAACTATTGAAGCCTACGAATTCTACTGCTCCTCAATAGGAAGCTAAACTACTCGACAAACGGATGGGTTAGCCTAGCAATTTACCTATCCGCTGCCCAAGTCCTTTGCCGGGACAGAACTCCTGAAATTGGATGGTTGGGGACTTTTCTCATAATAGAGAGGTAGAATTCCTATGGCCTAGTAGAGTATGTTTGACTTTTCTCATATCATAATAGAGAGACTAGAATTCATGAATCAGATATGGGTCAAATCCCTTTCTCTATGGTACCCAGATCAGCTGATAAAACATGGCTAACTCCTGGGACTCTACTTCCTTGGTTGGAAAGAGCTCTTAGGCTTGGGATGGAGTGGGAGCAAAGTGTATCTTTCTCGGTGGAATTCCCTTGGGCATCGATAGAGCCTTATTACATGTGCATGCGAGGTCTTTCAAGCCTACAGCAGGGAATAGGTTTGTTAGCGGCAATAGGCTTGCCAAGCAGCTAGGGCAACGAACCGCTTCGTAGGTCTGCAAGCCTAGGTTGGGGACTGGCTATACACTAACACTGGTTTCGTTGTCAGATAGCTTTCTAGGATAGGGGTACTATTATATGCATGCGCGTACGAGGGCACTCACTCTCCTGTCAGCGGAAGTTGGTAGGTAGTAGAGGTGAATGATCCTTCCAAACCCTATGCTCTTTGAATAGGACCTTCCTACGACTGGATTCAATCGCTAGTAGGATGGGACTGGAATAGCGATAGATAGCCAATCGATAGGTGGGATAGAGGAGTTCTCCTATTGGCGTCTGTCTCTTTTTTCAAGTAGGACTACTTGGAAGGAAGGATTACAAACCAGACCGATTAGTTCCTTAGCTGTAGCTACTTTAGTGTCATGACCCTTTAGTAGTCATTCCTTGACAGCTTCATTCCCTGGCATTGAGATATGAGAATCGGACCAAACCTTATAGCTCTCTCTGACTATTCGGATCTCTCTTCCAGGGGATTCCAAAAAGCTACTTCCCTCACTGCCAAGCCAAAGCAAGAGTTAGGCTTGCAGACCCGGTCAGTGCAATCTTAGGAATGATTCGGGGAGAGCTGGAAGGGAAGGTCTGGGAAGCTCCTCAGGGGTAAAGAAGCTCTACCCTTTTCTTTCTTTCACTCCTACAGCAGCTACTAGAGCTAGAGCTCTAAGGTAAGCTTTCTTTTCTTCTTCCGTTACTGCAACTATAATTGAAACTTAAGAAACTTATTCCCTTGGAGGTCTTTCTCTTTCTTATTCCGTTGATGGTGAATGAATTGCTAGTAGTTACAGCCGATCCCGCAACTAGAGCAAGAGCTACTTCAAAAGGTTCATTTATAGAAGTTGGAAGACTTGAAGCTAGATAACCTTCCCGCTACACGCCTCAGATGCTGCTAACTCCCTATCCCAACCTCAGAGAACCTTAGCTCCTAAACCCATCCCTCGGCCAAGCAAAAGCACTATTCTATCTTACCTCAGCAAAAGACCAAATAAGAGCCCCTTCCCTGTAAGAGTAGTCCTATCCCTCGGCTACCACTCCCTTCTATTAGAGTGTATTAGATATCTACAGTAAGGTCTCTAAGAAAGTCTGCTAGCTTAGTCTCAAGATTCCGGATAGAAAAGCCTATGAGTAAGCCCTATTCCCTCTTGTAAAGGCTGGAGTTGAAGCAAGAAAAGCAACTGCAACTACAGAATTTACAGTTGATTCATTTGATGCTTTAAGAGTTGATTAAGAACCAGTTGTTTCTGATGGAACCTTCCCTTCTCCAACTCCATTTACTTTTTGAAAACCTAACCTGAAGATGGAAGAAGAGTTACTAGATCTCCTGCAACTAGAGAGACTATTCCTTCCGATGGAAAGGTTTGACTTGAAGCATCAAATGGAAGAGTTACTAGAGCTCCAGCCCTATCTAGCTCAGCAGGCAGGGGAAGATGATATTTGACCTTCCCTTTCACCTATTGTTTTATAACCAGCAGTTTTAATTCCTGGAGTGGAATTACCTTCCCTTTCTTCTTTGGAAGCCTCAACTTATTCCCTTTCTGTTCATTCATATGTTACCTTTTCGTCGGACGAAAGGTTGCCAGCATGCTTCGATGCAATTGAGACTCGAGTAACTAAGGTAGTCGGGCTAGCCCTTCCCATAAGAGAAAACTACGATTCAAGCTGGCCAACAGCGAAAGATACAGAGAAGAAGAAAGACTACTTATTCCCTTTCTATTCATTCATATGTTACCTTTTCGTCGGACGAAAGGTTGCCAGCATGCTTCGATGCAATTGAGACTCAAGTAACTAAGGTAGTCGGGCTAGCCCTTCCTATAAGAGAAAACTACGATTCAAGTTGGCCAACAACGAAAGATACAGAGAAGAAGAAAGACTATGTACCAATGAGTCATAGCTCACAAATAGAATGAACTAGGAAACCAGCTGAAACATACTACAAATGCAAGTGACATCGGTTGAACCAAAGGAGAGAAAAGTACCTACACCGGTCTTCTGGTCGAGACAGAAAAGCTCCAGGAGATAAGCAAAGTCTTCCACAAACAACCTATCGGATAACGAAACAAGCAAATACAGAAAAGTATGAGAAAACGAAGGAAGATGTTCTGGAAGAGATGTATGGTAAGGGATAGCTGTTTAACCATTTGTAATGGAATGGGATGTTGATCCTCCTTGGAATAATACTACTATAAGAAGATTCTCATTCCAGTAAATATCATAAGAGAAGATTCATCTCATTCGAGTTAGATATCAATTAAAAAAACACCACCCAAATACGCTTCGCCATGCGCGGATCAAGTCCTTTTAACGCGATCCCGCGAAGCAGGTCTATGGTGTCCACGATTGTATCCGACTCTTGGGAGATCATTTAACGTAGAGAAAAAGATCTTGCGGTCAGTCTCTATATAGCAAGCTCAAAGGTCTATTCCGCGGGGTACTTCCTAGCTGAAAGCCATAGCAGAGGAGTTCGCTATCTGCCAGCTAATTCAGAGGTTTGAAACATTTAGCGATGCTAGGGAATCAGCTGACAAAGGCTTTTAGACCTTCTTTACGGTTAATATAATCTATCAAGTAGTAACTACATTAGCTGCAAGAGGAGCTCATCTTTTCTTTCAGGAAATTTGTTCTCTATCTCTTCTCGCTGCCAAAGCAAGGAATAAGTAGACCGGGCCTCCAACTTCTAGGGCAGAGGAGGGGTCTCTCTTTCAGCCAACTCCGAGGACTAGAGCTTCTCCTTGGTCGATGAGCTGGGTTCATCTCAGCATGATGGAAAGTCATAAGGCCTCTTTCTAAGTTAGAGAGCTCCTCGGAGTAGTTTCATCTGCCCCATGGGAAAAACCTATCAAGGCCATTTTAGCTCTATAGACTAATCTTTTTTGTAAAAAATCCTTCTGCTATAGATGCAAAAGTAAGCAAAAAGAAGAAAGATGGGTGGAAGACTACTGACCTCAATCTCAATAAGTTGTCATAGGAAGCTATATGGCCTATGGAGAGATAGGACGATTTCTCACTGCCAAGGAAGTTAGCTACAGCTAAGTAACTAAAATGATAGCTCGGGTCTCCTGATTGATCTGTCTATGTATAGGAGATAGCTATTAGGGGAGTTCCGAGGTTTGCTGACCTATTAGGCGCACTTATGATAGCTACTCAGCTGAAACTATAGCTGTAGTTTCGCTAGCTGCCTATCTCAATCCTAGCTCTTCCTGTCAGCTAGTAAGTTGGGCCTGGCTCCAGATTTAGGCAGAAAGAGAGTAACTATCATAAGCGCATACACGGTTTCTAGTCACTTCTCGGAACATCCCTTCTAGCTTTTTCCGACTAATCCCTCAACCAATTGGGCATGGAAATAGGGATTAGGGAGTAGTACTTGCATCCTATTGGAAGGCAGGTTCTTTCTAGGCCTAAAACAAGGATTTCTCGGTCCCTTTCTAGGTTTCTCGGACAACATTCCTTTTCACTAGCTCCATGGTAGGAATGCTACCTACGGGATGGGAAAGAGCCATTAATAGGCCTGCATCTACTGGCGTCAGCCTTTATTACATGCGCACACATGAGGACAGCTAAGTCCTGGCAAGCTCAGAGATAACTCTGTCAACGGAACTATTCATGTTATGAGCCTAAATATTTGGGCTTATAGCTCTCTCCGACTAAAGTCATATGCCCTAAAAGCTGGGGGTGTTTGTGCGGGAAGTAGCTCCTTTGCTTTGGATTGAGAGGTATTCTGAGTTGCCCTACGGAAAGACTAATAAGCAGACTCCTCTGGCAGTGAGTAAGTTGGGCCCGGCTCCAGACTTAGGCAGAAAGAGATCCTTAATTGTATGCACGTACGTGTGAGCTAGGAGCTCCTCTGAACTCTCCTAACAGCTCTCTCTGATAAGATTCCTACATTGGAACCTCCGACGCTATTGACGAGACATGAAATCCTAGGCGCTTCTTAAGCCCTTTTGTCGACAATTTCCGTCTTCCTTGGTTGGTCTGCAAGCCTAGGACTGGCCATGGTTGGAATGCTATCTACGGGATGGTACGGGAAAGAATGACCGATAGATTGGCAGTTGGACCATAAATTTAGGAGAAATTAGCTGGCCATCCTTCACCTAGTTGACTTACTTCTCCATTCCTAGGCAGGAGAATCAGAATTATACCATTGTCCTAGATGAGCCCGCCCTATCTCCAGCTTCGACCGGAGCACCTCTCTTCCTCGGCATTTCGCCCTCGTCTGAGGGTGTAGGAAAGAAGACTGTCGGATGTATCGGGAAGAAATATCGAACATACG
>OVAN01015475.1:0-11303 GCA_900406275.1 Anastatica hierochuntica
CCTGTCATTCTGTGAAGAATTTCTTCAGTCTTCTTTAGACTTTATTCGGTGTTTGAAATCCACTCTAAATGCGTTCTTTTAGTCCATCCAAGCTCCGTTCCTGTAAAAACACCAAAGAACAACAAACCGCGCAAAAACGATCTGAATACATACTAAAAANATGAAAACCGTAGTAAAAACCGATAAAATACGAATACATCAGGTACAGAGTGCAACACAATATCAGAAGGTGACACATCTGGCATAGAATGTGTACCAGATGATGAAGCTCTAGAAAGAAATTCATCTTGGGTAGCAGGGAAAACCAAATGAGGAAAAAAATGCTTTACTTCATCCGTGATGTTTGATGAAGCAAATGGAAAAATATCCTCATGGAAAACAACATGACGAGAAACAGAAACAAAATATGTCTCCAAATCTAACAGTCTATATCCTTTACAACCACTTGGATAGCCTATAAACACACATGCTCTAGCCCTTGGTTGAAATTTATTTCTATGTTTAGGACTAGTAGAAACATATGCTAAACATCCAAAGGTTTTTAACATAGTGTAATCAGGAACCTTCTTAGTCAAAATCTCATAAGGAGACCTATTCTCTAACAAAGGACTTGGTAATCTATTAATCAAGAACACAGAAGTCAGAATGCAATCATCCCAGAAATGCAAAGGAAAATGAGATTCAAACAATAATGCTCTAGCTACATTTAAGATATGCTGATGTTTCCTTTCAACTACAGAATTCTGTTCTGGAGTTTAAGGATATGAATGATGAGCTACAATGCCTTCTTTCAAATAAAATTCAATGAAATTCAATTCAGGAGCATTGTCTGAACGCACACATTTAACTTTCTTGTTAAACTGATTATGTACCATAGTAAGAAAACTAGGAAAAATCTTTAGAACATCTGATTTTTGTTTAAGCATATATACCTAGGTTGCTCTACTATGATCATCTACAATTGTCAGGAAATATTTAAAACCATCAATTGTAGATACAGAAAATGGCCCCCACACATCAATATGAAGCAAATCAAAGCAACCATAAGTCATGTTATTCCTAGAAGGGAAAGGAAGATGTTTTTGTTTTGCCAATGGACAAATAGAACAATGATGCAAATCTTTGTTTCTTTGTTTGGAAATATTCAATACATCTGATAAGAGATCAATTTTATTAAAAGCTGGATGTCCTATTCTACTATGCCACTTACTTGCATCAACAGACACATTAGCACAGGTAACAGAGACTCTACCTTGGACATTTAAAGCAGAAATAGATGCAAAATGTTCCAAAACATAAAGGCTTTGTAGTTCTCTACCCTTCCCAATCATCAATCCCTGCGTAAGATCTTGGATATAACAATCATTAGAAGTGAAACTAATTTCAGAATTCAAAGTTTTGGTGAGAACACATACACTAAGTAAGCAAAAATGGAAATAAGGTATGAATAAAACATCATAAAAGCAGCAACACTGTTTCACTCAATTTTATAAAACCTATCCCAATTATCTGAACAGTATAACCATTTGGTAGAGTAACATAAGTCTTTTCTAGTAACCTGAAATCTAGAAACAAATTCCTAGAGTTAGAGACATGGTGTGTAGCACCTGAATCTACTATCCAAGAGTTTGGAGACAATCCTGTTTCTAAAGGAGGTTTAGAAGAGGCTAACATGTTGTAATAAGAAAGGTCATAAAGAGAAAGAATTGTACCAAATATCTGTGAGACACTTGGTACGGGTTTTAAACCAGAAGCATCAGAACTTGGTGTAGTTACTGAAGTAATGCTATGAGTGGGAAGCTGTTGACTCAGGAAAGAAATCATTTGTTGCAGTTGTTCCTTAGAATACACACTATCCTGTGATCCTTTTGCAGACTGTATAACACTAGTATTCTCCAGATCTGACACCATATTTGTAGAACCAATAGGTATGTTCTTCTTGAAATTTGCATTTCCCATAGAGTTTGATGTAGCAGATCCTGGAGATGGATTGTACTTAGGTTTGAAAGGATAGCCATTTGGATAGCCATGTACCTTATAGCATCTATCAACTGTGTGTCCCAACTTTCCACAATGTGAACAAGTTGGTTTGATTTTCTGTCCTTGACCTTGAGAATAAGCAATTGTGCTAGCGACAGTATCACTATTTGAAACTTGAAAAGCTGCTGGATGTTGAACAGAAACTTGACTTGAGTTAGATGATCTTTGACTCTCATCTTGATCCAGCATATTATAGATCTCTGCTAGTACAGGTCTAGGCTTCATATTCAAGATTTGTCCTCGAATGTTCGCAAACTTATCATTAAGTCCCATCAGAAATTGGATCACCTTACTATCTTCAGCATCATCCAGAAGCTCTTTCACTTTTCCACATTTACACACACAAGCTGATGATGATTTCATACTAGCTAGTTGTTCCCACAATGTTTTCTTCTTTGTGTAGTAAGCAGAAAGTTCCATTGAACCTTGTTTAAGAGTCATAACATTTTGTTCTAATTGATACTTTCTTGGAAGATTGCTTACACGAAACCTCCTAGCTAAATCATTCCATACTTCAACAGCATCTTTATAGTACAAAACACTATCATAAATCTCTCTATTAACCACATTCAATAGCCACGATTTCACCATAATGTTACATCTTTCCATATCTTAAACATATCATCATCTTCCGGAGGTCTAGGTAACGATCCATCCACAAAGCTCAGCTTATTTTTCGCATCTAAGCTATCAGTCATAGCTATACACCACTGATTATAATTGAAACCATCAAGTGTGTGTGAAACTATAACTAATCCAGGATGATCTCCCGAATGAAGAAAGTAAGGGCTATGAACACTATCGAATGATTCCAATCCTATAGATCTAAAATTCTGACCTCGTTGTTCCATAGAATGATTCGATGTTCTTCGATTCATCATTTCTGGCACCGACTCATCTGGATCAACTGATCTGTTTAGATTCTCAACTTCAAGACTCATCGATCTTGACGGTAGTGTTCGATTCCTCAGCTTTCTTCCATTTTTCGCCATCGGAACAGAGATAGATCAAAAAGAAGAATTTGTAACAATGTATTATATCAATTTGAAGCTAAGCTCAAAAGAAATCGATTCGTTGATACAGAATCAAGCGAATCTAGGTCAAAGAAAGAAGATGATAGCTCAGAAGAGATGGAAGCTTTGAGAGTAGCTCTGATACCATAATAGAAACCAAAACGTGAATAAATTTCATTAAATGAAGGAAGTTTGTTACAATCTTGGTTTTATACTTCTTCTCTACACTTAAACCAAAACCAAATATAGTTAAGATAACCAAGATTCAGTTATGTAAACCAAACTAAACCAGAATTATCTTGATCTTGATAGAATTTATTGAAGAACTCAATTTTATGCATGTTTTATCCATAATATTTTGAAATACCAGAATCATTGAAAAACTCAATTTTATGCAAACTAATCATTTTAAGGTAACGTCCATATTTTTCACCATTTTAAGTTTTGCTTTCTTATACATTAATCAAAAATAATAAACATCCAGTGCAAATAACTTTTTCTAGAAAACATAAAAAAGAAAGAAAATGTGGCATATTAAAGAAGTAGCATAATAATAATGAATCCATAAAAAACCAAAAGCAGAGAGAGAGAGAGAGAGAGAGAGGACTGTTAATGACCACGTGAGTTTGTCAGTCAAACCCGGACCCGCTTTTCTCCCAACCCGGACCGACAAAACCCATCTCTCGCCGCTCCTTCCGAGATCTTTGACCGTACACGTGTCAAGATCTTTGCGAAACTAACGTCATACTTACCGTTAAAAAGTACAACTGTATCTTATAAAAATAAGGGAACATCGTCTCGGGAACTGCAGCGTTAACAAGTTTTTAACTTTTTCTTAAACTCTTTTTATTTCTCCCAAGATTCGTCCTAATTGTTTGTGATTGTTCCCATTGCATTTGGCATTATTATTAGTATTACTACCTCGCTTTTATATAATAACAATGCACTTTATATTAAGTTAAGTTATTACCAAAGATTCGTCCTAATTGTTTTGTGATTTGTAATGGTGAATGTGTTAGTCACTTTCTTCCCACGTACATATGATATGCTTTAACATTTTGTTTTTTGTTACTGTAATTGCAGCATTTTTGAACCAGATCTGAGCATTTTTTTTATAAAAAAAAAACAGAAATAATTGAAGTTAATAAAGACTATCATTCTCGTCGTCACTGAAACAACCCATCTGGCATCCATGTGTGTGCTATATTGCTGAACCTCTCACTTCACTACATACGAGAGTGACGACTCTTTGACTACTTGTCTCACATCTTCCTAATCACTTCTACTTGCATCCTTCTTCTTCATCTCTCTACCCATAAAGAATAATGAGATCTCAAGGGTTGGAAGATACCAAAGGGACGCCGGAGATTCCTAACGGAAATGGTCATATTGGTTTCGAGTTTCAAAAGGGTTCAAACCGGACTCCTAACCACCACCGCTCCACCATGGGGAAACCCGCGCCGTCTAAATGGGACGACGCTCAGAAATGGCTCTCCGGCGTTGGTTTTGCCCGCGGTGGGGGCGGAGAGAAGGGTCATAACTCGAGGAGTTGCAAACCCAGAAACTCCAACGCTGATGATCTTAGGCTCATAGCTTCTGCTTCGCAGAGAGAACGGGAAGGAGAAGACCAGTACGTTGAATACGACGGCGACGAAGATGCGGCGGCGGGGAGGTCGGAGGAGGTAGAGACGAAGAATGTAGACTTCGGTGAGTCTGGTGGTCCTGCTTGGAGGAAAGAGAGTATTAATCCGACGGCTGTGATTCGATCAGTATGCGTGAGGGATATGGGGACCGAGATGACTCCGATCGGGAGCCAAGAGCCTTCTAGAACAGCCACGCCTGTTCGAGCCACAACTCCGGTTGGGAGAAGCCCTGTGACCTCACCAGTGAGGTCTACGCACGGCGGCGGCGGTCAGGCGGGGAGAACGGCGACGGAGACAGTGAGAGAGACTAGAAGCGTATCGAGTAATAATAATGATAATATTGGGTTAGGGGCTAAAAAGAAGGCGATGAATGAAATGGAAGCTCGAGCTATGGCTTGGGATGAAGCAGAACGAGCTAAGTTCATGGCTAGGTGATTATCATCAAATGGCTGGTCTTAGTTGCTGTAAAAATGTGGCTTAGGTTATCTTATCATAAGTGTTGATATTGGATTTTTTGTTGGAGTGGGAATTAGGTATAAGAGAGAGGAAGTAAAGATACAAGCTTGGGAGAATCATGAGAAGAGAAAGGCAGAGATGGAGATGAAAAAAATGGAGGTAAGATGTTGTAAAAATACAAATGTTCAACCCCAATTTCGGTTCGGTATTTTTGGATTTTCGACTAGAAATAGTATATGTGCAATGTAAACCAAAACATTGTATATGGATTTGGATCCTTTTCTTGTTTGGTTTGGATTAGATCAGTTACGTTTATACGAGTTGGACACCTTATAACTCAAAAGATTTGAAAAAAATGTGTGAATGTGTGTGTAGGTGAAGGCAGAGAGGATGAAAGCGAGGGCGGAGGAGAAGCTGGCCAATAAGTTGGCGGCTACAAAGAGGATAGCGGAGGAGAGGAGGGCAAACGCAGAGGCAAAGCTAAACGAGATGGCGGCTAGGACATCAGAGAAGGCTGATTATATAAGGAGAAGTGGTCACTTGCCTTCTTCATTTTCCTTTAAGATCCCTTCTCTCTGTTGGTAGCTGTTAACTTGTGTTTACTAATATTCTTGTTATTGTCCTACTCTTTAGAATGTTATTGTGTATGGATTTAGTGATGCAATATCTAACATAAAAATTTAACAGCCGTGAGGTAATGTAAAATATCATGATCATTAAACCATATGAACCTTTTGCAACTAACTATGTTGCAATAACATTTTACAAAACTGAAATTCTAACGTAGTCTAGAGTGTTTTGTTTGAGATTACATGTTTATTTTAGTAACGTTATGATTTTAGCCCTTGTTAAGAAAATCTGGCCAAATTATCTTCTACATTTTTATAGCATTACAACTGGATATCACAAATTCAACTTCTGTAATTACCCGAAGTTGTTGTCAAGACCAACAAAAATTATCCCCAAACAATTCCACAAAGAGAAGTCTTATGATTTCATTAAGGTAAAACCGTCATTTCTCGTGTTACGTTTTAAGGCTCATTTCTCTTATATTTAAAGAGTTAATAACACATTAGAACACTTTATTGGTTTAGCTAAACAAAATAGTTACAATGTAGATAAATGACACTTGACAAAAGGTAAAAGGTTTATGACTATTATACCTTCTTTGATTAGCTCTGACTAATCTCGGCCGTCTATTTGAAACTGTTTAATGAGATTTGATGGACATAATTAAATCTTGAACTCTTTATCTCATCCATTGATTGGAAAAGTAGAATTTCATCCAACGGCAATGTATATTTGTGTTTTCCCCATGTGTAACAGAAAGAAATCTCTGCTTCAGAGAATCGTACTATGAAGGTAAGACTCGAATTTTGTCTTCAAGCCATTCTCGGCTTTGTTCCTTTTGTTCTCAGTATAACTGTTTTTTGCTTTTTGTTGCTTGAGAAGACAAGGGTTTTAGGGTTTTTTTTCGAAACTGGGTTTTTGGTGGCCGAAATCGGAGACGAAGATCGGATGGGTGAAAGCTATATTGTGTTCTCTGGAGACTGGCGGTGTCCGAAGATAGGGCTTTGGGAGTTTTGTCTTGACACAGAACGATTGTCTAGGATTGTCTAGGATCGTCTTCCCCACGTCTTTTGAGGAAGATGTAGCTAAGGAATTTGGACTGAAAAGAGGCGGTGGGAGCTCAGTGTCTCTAAGTTACTAGCCATTTAAGGTTGATGGTTTCACAACAAACACTAGAACACCGCCGGTGATGTTGACAAACGATACAACGCTCGCTTACTTTAGGTCAGAGCTATTAGCAGGAAACACTAAGAACTTTTTTGTCAAAGTTAGAGGAGACATGGAGTTTGGGGGGGGGGGACAAAATGGGAGCTGAAATCATTGATGATACAGGGAATAGTGTGTATGAGACTTCGGTTTGCAGGACAAGAAGGCAGATAGATTTTGATTTGAATGTGGAAGCTAGTCCATTGAAGGAGCCTTCAAGTAACCCAGATATTCCTACTGTTGGTTCAAAATGCGGTGGTAACCTGATAGATGATGAAAATATTATGTCTTACATAGTGGAAGAAGAAGCAAGAGCAGACAATGTTATTGGGAAAAGCAGAGCATCATCGTCAAGTGCATTTGATCTGGAGATAGAGACGGACGACTCGGATGATAATGTTGAAGTTGAAGACGTGGTGCCAACCCCTGGATTTGACAGAGAGTTTTGGGGACCATTCCTTGACGAAGATCGTGGTGGTTCTAATGTTGTGGATGTAATGTGCGAAGATGGTGATATTAACCAGACTAATGTAATCCATATTGCTGAGATTGCAGATGGTGGAAGTCATAATGGTGAAAGCAAGGTTGATAAAGATGTGGGGGTGAAGTTTGTGGACCGTGTTGATAGTTCTAGGGGTAATGCGGCTAAAAGGAACTTGTCTGACATAGATGATGAGGAGTTTGATATCCCCCCATTGTTTGATGATACAAAATGTGAGGCTGCCGACATTCCTGACCTTGAGAAGGTGGATGATGAACAAGTCATTTCAGTTGGTAAAGTGTATGGATGTAGAGAAGACCTTCAAATTGCACTTGCAATTTACACGATAAAGAACATGTTTCACTTTACACAAAGCCGAACCAAAGTGGACTATGTTGTCTTTACTTGCTCTGATAGTAGATGTGATTGGTGTGTCACAACGTGTGAGATGAAGGATTGTGGTTACTACAAAGTTAAAAAGGCTAACCTTGAACACACATGTAGCCTTGAGACAAGAAGCAGGTATAAGGAGAAAGCAACCTCCCGTGTGATTGCAGCAGTGTACAAAGCGAAGTATGAAAATCCCGTCACTGGACCCCTTGCAATGGATCTCCAAAAACTAGTGCTTGAATACCTTCGGGTGCCTACGTCGTATATGAAGTGTTGGAGAGCGAAGGAGATGGCGGTATCTAGCATTTGGGGTACGGATGAGGATTCATATATGAAGCTGCCAATGTATTTGCATCTTCTAAAGCTTTCGAATCCTGGGACAGTAACGTAGTTAAAGACAAAGAATGTTGAAGGTGTGGATAGGTTTAAGTATGTCGTTTTGTCTTTCGAAGCTTCAATTGAGGGCTTCAAGATGCTTAGGCGCGTGCTGGTAGTTGATGGTACACATTTAACTGGTCGATACAAAGGGGTACTGCTTACAGCTAGTGGCCAAGATGCTAACTTCCAAGTGTTCCCCTTGGCATATGCGGTTGTTGACAGTGAGAATGACGAAGCGTGGACTTGGTTTCTGCAGTCTGTGGAGAAAGTCATAGGAGATGATGATGAGCTGACAATCATATTAGATAGATGCCAATCAATCTATAAAGCCATAAATGTTTGTTTCCCAAGAGCAAACCATGGAGCGTGTGTGGTCCACTTGGAAAGGAATGTTACGAGTAGGTATAAGAGCAAAGGGTTAGCAAAGTTGGTTGGCCAGACTGCGTTTGCTTACAAAATCAGAGAGTTCAATGAGCTATTTAACCAAATCAGAATGCGTAACAGTGAATGCGCAAAGTATTTGGAGAATATTGGAATTTGGCATTGGTCTAGAGCATGTTTTAAAGGCAAGATATACAACTTAATGACAAGCAATATAGCAGAGACTTTGAATAAGGCTTTGAAGAAAAGGAGATCATCCCCAATTGTAGAGCTGTTGAGGTTCATCCAAGCTATGATGACAAAATGGTTTGCTGCTAGAAGGAAGAAATCTCTGAGCCATAGAGGAGAAATCCCTATCGAGGTTGAGAAAGTCATGGTGAACAATAAGCGCAACTTCGTGGGAAGCACCGTGAATAGAGTATCAGCATGGAGTTTTGAGGTTGTTGGGTTGTTTGGCAGTCGGACACAAGTATTCCTAGATGCTAAATAATGTGGATGCAGGAGATATGATCAACTGCAAATACCACGTGGCCATGCTTTGATAGCTGCCGATAATGCTGGATTTGGTTACGCACTTCTGGTTCCAAGTGTTTTCAAGACATCTACATGGGTGGCAACGTAACAGAGAGTGATAAATCCAACTGCGAATGAGGGGAATGTTACAATTCCTGATGGCTTGAACAAGGAAATCAGGCCGCCGAAGACAAAGAGGCCATCTGGTCATCCTAAGGAAAGAATAGCATCACAGGGGGAAATGAGTGTAAGTTGCAGAGTTTGAACAACTTCTATGTTACTATTCCTATAAAAGTTGAATATAACATTGAAACTTGTATGTGCAGACAACAAAAACAGGTAATCGAGCAGGGCCAAACAGATGTGGACGATGTTGTGGAGCTGGACATAATCGCGTTAGCTGCAAGAATCCTATTTGACTAGTCCACGTCTAGAGACATCACCACAACACATTTACATCCGCTAGGAAGTGGAGTGAGTTTATATATTCAAATAAAATAATCTTTTTTTAGCTATGAGATTGGTGGTAACCCAAAAACTCTAGTATTGACCTCTTATTTTTGTGGTGATGTTAAAATTTGAAAACATCTGCTGAAGAAACAAAGCCATGGTGTCTTTTTCCCTTTTAAATTTTATAGAAGTCCATGTGGACATGATGAAATGATCAGGGGCAACTGAGATATTGGTTGGCCTACTAGTCCACACAAAAACACGTAGCCAGAATTAGAAAAGTGAATTTATATATGTCCATGTGGACTAGTCCACAAATAATATGAAAAAATGACTCATGCTTAACTTTGAACTAGTTTATCATAAACCAACAAATGGCTGGGCTATTAACACCTGACTCGAAAGTACAAAAAACCGCATCTCCCGTAACCGAGCCCCGACCAATAACAAAAAATTCCAAACGGGTATCTTAGGAATGGAATTCGGGTCCCAAACCCATTACGAACCCGACGTGAACACATTCGGGTACCTAGAACACCCCCGGCCTAAAGTAACATGTGTGTTTATAATAAGAAAACGAAACTCTAAAAAAACTCTTATAAGAAAGTGTATTTTTGTATTAAAAAGGACATTTGGGCTTGTGAGAAATTGTACAAATAAGGACTTCTACAAGATAAAGCCTTATGTTGGACTAGGCTAATATTTTGTTTTTATTTTGTGTGCATATGGCCGAGAACACAGGACAAAATCTCGCCAAATTGATTTGTGAAAGAAGACGGGAAATTTTTAAAAAAAAATATTAATTTTTGAAAATTTATTTAAGAACACAGATGCAAATTTTTTGAAAATTTAATTTACATGCATTTTACGTATTTTCTATGGAAAATGTGAGAGACTTAATAATGTTTTTAAATAAACTTTCAAAATAGCATGTTAAATAGATAGTTGTAGTAAGTCGAAGTTCAAAATGGACTAGTCCATATGTCCAGACATTCTTAATGGAAAAATACTACAGAGTTGGGGCAAAACAGAGGGGGATTACAAACTAAAAATACACATACGCCATAACAGAAACACATGGGAGGAGACTTGTTGATTCTTCAATTAGGTGAGACTGCAAATTTCGAGACCCATGTAAAAGTATAGGCATTGCCTGCATCGTTTGTTGTCGTCATCACCAAGGAACGCATGCTCCCAGTAGCACTCAGGTAAATCGTCACAGTAGTAAGTTTCTCTGCAGGAGTCCTGACGTCTAGGTGAGGATGAATCAATGTGATAGATGAGTTCTTTGAAAAGAACGTGTGCTTCCTCTAAATTTGTTGTGGTCTTGAAGGGGATGTAGACAGAATCGCAATCAAGACCAGCGCAAAAACAAAGCATGATGTAAGCCAATTTTGCCAGAGGAAGAAGATCTTTAACATCATTAAGCATGTAAATAGCTGCGTTTACTTCCTCCATCTTAATGTAGACTTTATGCATAAATAGCGAAAGGATTCCTAGCTTGGAAACACTTTTGAAGAACTCGATAGTACCTTGATTTTAGGTTGGTGTACCAAGGCCAGACGTAATGGTTTAAAGTAACAGTTTGTAGTGTTTCGGGGGAGAGAACTGCTTCCTTTCCAAGCCTCCCGGTCCGGAGCAGTGACTTAAGAGCTGGGAGTCCATCCTTACCTAAAAGAATTGCTATGCGAGAGAGAACAATTTTTGGGAAAGGCCATATAGAAGTTTGGCAGCTGATGCAATCCTGACCAGCTTATCCCTCAGACAACAAGCAAACCGAAT
>OVAN01015476.1:443-11302 GCA_900406275.1 Anastatica hierochuntica
TCCCGCGCAGTCTGTTGCCATCACACAGGCTCACCTAACGGGGGACAGTACCATCCCGCGTAGTCTGTTGCCATCACCACAAGCTCACCTAAGGGGGGATAGTCTCCACTACCGCCTCAACGGTACTACATCCAAAGCAAGGGGGAAAACACCACACGCTTCACGTTCCTGCAGTAGGCTCCGAGCCTACTGGAGGAGACTCTCCTGTTCATTCTATTCCTAAGTCATCTCGCGTAATTCTCAATCAATGCCAAATTAATCCTATTCAACTTTTAGGACCTAGGTTTGCAAGACTCTCTTTCCTAGGCTCGACTTAGCGACCCCACACAATCGCACTTAGCCGTATAGGACTTTATACATAGCAATACATATTACAAGCACTTATTCGTGCCGAGACATATAGCTTGACAATGCCGATACTCTAAACCTAGCCTAACGAAATTAGGGAATAACGAGTAAGAACGACGGCGGGAACTCCTCACCTTGGCCTAATCGTTTGATGATTGCCGAGGTCGACAACTTCCATTTCTGCTTCCGGGATCTCTGCGGAATCCTCCGCGGCGTCCCGCTCTCCAGAGCCTGACTCTCCTCCAATGCCTCCTCCTCTATTACCCCAAGCAGCTCCTCCTTCGGAAGAGGATAAACCCTGAAAGGAAATCCGGTTAGTCCTCTGAACCGGGAATCCTTCCTAAAAAGGAAACTTTCCAAAAATGGAAACTTTCTAAAAATGGAAACCTGCCATTTCAGGAAAGTTCCAAAAATGGAAAGTTCTGAGAGTTAGGAGCTTACCGAAGTGGAAGACTCTTGAGCTGTGTCTTCCGGGTTCCGGCCTACTTCTCCGACACCGGTTCCCGAAGGTTCGGCTCGTCCACTCAGTCTCCATGTGGGCGGCTTCACCGCACTTGAAGCAACCGCCTGTTTTGCAGCTCTAAGCAGCTCATCTGCCTCTTCCGGTTCGACTCTGGACCGCTTCCGGGAACCTTCCGCTTTGGCTTCCCAACATTGATGCAAGGAAGGTCCGCAGAATACTGCAATTCCACCCCCCGGTCTAACTGTTCCGGTTTGCTGCTCTGATCTGGTTAACTCCTTGGTTCGGTTAACCCCTTCGGTTTGATCACCCGATCCGGTTTCCTTTCCAGTTTGGATTTCAGCTTCGGTTTGCTTCGAACCGGTTCCTGGTTTGGTTTTCGCTTCGGTCTGGTTTTCTCCGCCGGTTTGGTTTTCTCCATCGGTTCTCTCCGGTTCTGTTTCGGGTGTGGGTCCCACGGGTTGCTTCTCCTCCAAGCCACCCGAAAGCCTAACTCCACTTTGCTTGGTCCGCAAGCCGTCGCCGCCAATTAGGGTTTCTCCAAGACCCGAGCCACCACAGCCTCCTCCGTCCCCGTTCGAGCCATCACCACCGCCCGACGCCGCCTCCTGAGTCGCCACCACACCTCCGGAGACTCCGATCGTCGCCACAACCCCGCCACGAGCCGCGATCGCACCATTCTCCCCGCGATAACCCTCGGACCACGGCTGTCCTCCTCCGATCGCCATAGTTTCGGCCTTCTTCGATGTCATTCCATCAACCACCACGACGCCCTTCCCCACCGACGTAGCCGTCTCCGACGTCAGAACCTCCGCCACGCAACCCTACTCCTCCTCGGGTTCGATCCCCGCGAGCTTTGATCCGTCGGTTTGGCTCCATCGGCCCTTCTCCCTCGTCACGACGGTCGGCCCACCGCCGGTGCGTTCTCCTCCGCGGCGGTTCGTCTCCTCTCCTCCCTCATCTCTCTCGCGTCTCATCATCTTCTTCTCTCTTCTTCTTCTTTCGTTTCTTTTTTTTTGCGTGAGTGTGTCGAGAGAGAGAGACTTAGGGTTTTAGATTGTGTGATCGGGTCGGGTCGCGGGTCTAGGGCCGGGTAGGGCTAGTGGGTCGGGTTTGGGTCTGGAGTGGGCTGGGTATTACAGTAAGAGTCTGCTACAAATATAAAAAATGATAGAAGAGCATGGTGGAAAGAAAAAGGTAAAGAAGGAGCTTGATAACAAGGTTATCAAGCTCTTGTATACTTCTTTGACTTGGCAAACCCCACGAGAGGTACAAGTATAATAACCTTGCCAAAGTACTTGATGGCATGATAGATTACATCCATGAGTAGGATGAACCTTGCAGGAATACGCAAAACACAGTTGACCAAGATGCAAATAGAGCCTTTTGTTGGGAATTCAACAATATAAATTATCATAACAAGGCTATCAATATGGGATGAATATTCTGATCCTTTAGAGAGACTGTAAGAATCAAAATTAAGAAAACTAATGGAGATTCTAAAGAGTGATTTGTAAGTCCTTCATCCTTGACTGTTTACAGAGTTCCATTGACTACTGATTGGTTCCCTAATTTTTTTACAGAGTGGACAAAGATGATTAGATGGCTGACTCAAGCTCTTTTTTTTACATGAAACTAATGACACCTAGAGCAATTGGCCCACGGATGATTGTGAATGTCTTGGAGATTCTGTGAGTAATTTGTTTTCAAAACCTTTACACTATATAGCTTCTAACATTCAAACTATTTCACAGCATATAGCTGCAACCATGATGATGCTTCACAAAAGGTCATTGAAAGATTCTAAACCACATGCCTTTTCAAGGATAGCTTTTATAGACCACTGGTTTGTCAAAGATTTGGTCAGAGACTACCAAAAGTATGATCAAGACACATGATCATGCCTAGAGAACAAAATTTGGTTGATGGATGTGGATTGTCTATACATCTGCCAACTCATCAACGGTAACCATTGGTTAGCTCTTAATATTGACCTGAAAATGAGGTAATTCATGTATTCGATAACATTATAAGTGTCATGGAAGATGAGAGAGACTTAATTGACGGATGTCGACCCTTTGCATGCATGCTTTCTGCTTTGCTAAATGTCATGATGTCAAGTAAACTGCGTAAGAAAAGTTTCCAGAAATTCCTTGTTAGAAGGCAAAAGATTGTCCCACAAAATTCAAATCCTGGTGGCTGCGGACTTTACATTATAAAGCATATTGAATGTCACGCAATTGGTTGTGATTTTACTTGATTTAATGATGAATGCATTCCTGCACTTCGACTTAAGTTGGCTGCCGAAGTACATGGTGAAGCCAGTAGTGATATTAGATGTCATGTACCTCTATGTTATCACATGTAAACCTCGATTTTTTATTAGGATGGTTTTGTTGCTTTTTTAATGCGTCCGATATATGTTGTTTGGATGGTAATGTAGCAAAACTACAGTCCTTTCTAATTAGATATACTTTTTTGCTCTAAATAATTACTGCCAACAATTAAATACGAAGATTTTAATGAAGTATTAGCAAGAACAATGATTGAGAAGTCTTAAACAAGGACACAATAAGTAGGTAGAATTCAATGAAATCTTAAAAAGAATAATGAAAGAGTATTACAAAAGTGAAAGTCTAAACAACACTTGACAAGACTTACACTAAGACAGAATTCCTGTAATTGTGACCAACTTGGTTGCATTTGGAACAAATGTGCTCTTTTCGAGATCTTTTTTTAACAATTCCTTTCGCTAAACACAAATTAAACTTTGATTTTTTTGTCTTCCCGATGGTTGGCATAATTGAGTAGACAAACACACTTGCAGAGTTATATTATTTGGTAATGCGATTGATGCACCCCTTGGCATTACTGGACTATAGTATGCATTGAACAAGTAGCTTTTGAAATAGTGCAGATGACATAGTGAAATTCTTGACTCTATTGCGGCAATCGCATGCAAACAAGGTAATTTCTCCAAATCGAATTTTCAACACGAATATTTTCTTTTGTTCAAATTCACCACGTGCAAAGAAGATACACTCGTGACAAGAAATTCGTGAACACTATCACTTGAACTTTAAGCGTCTTCGCATTCGGAACACAACCCTATTAACCAATATAAAAATTACTAGGTGTTCAACACTATAAAACGGTAATTAGAACAACTTAGTAGTGTATTACTTTTAGTAGCTTCTTTACACGACGAGTTAGTGTTGTCTTAGTAAGATTAGCGCCATTTTTCTTTACTGAGAACCACCGTGTCATCATTAAATGGATTGCCTCTAAAATTCTAACGACTGGCAAGCTTCTAGCACTCGAAGGTGCCCTATTCATGTATTCGGCTATATTTGTTGTAATTAAATTGTACTTGTCACCTAGAAAATGCGCATGTGCCCATAGTTTCACACTTGGTCTCTCCAGGTATCCGTGAAACCGGGTTAGACAACTTGATTTCATTAAATATTGTTTCGAACTCATAAAATGCATATGAATTAGTTGCCTTCTTTATCAAACCAAACAAATCTTTTCCTTCAAATCGTATTATGATATTCTTGTACATGTGTTAAGTGCATATTCCACGACTTGCCTTCGGATACACATTTTTATTGCATTGGTAATTGATTTGTGCATATAAGAAATAATAGCGAGCTAGTCATCATCTAGTAGAACTGAGCTAAGTTGTTTGAAGAACCAATTCCATGATTCATTATTTTTTGTATCAAACATTGCGAAAACAATTGGAAAAATCTAAAAATTTCCATCATGCAATGATACTATCAGAAATGTATCTTTATTTTTTCCTTGTAAAAAGGTATTATCCACCACAACAACCACCCACATAAAAGGAAAACTATTTATGATATTATTGATTTCAATGAAGAGGTACTTGTGTTTGTTACTTGTATCCACCTCTAGACGCGTCAAAGTTCTAGGATTTTCCCTCCTTACCATGTATAGGTATGTAGGTAGCTCCGCATAATCATTCTCGGCTGAACACCTAACCAAATTCATGCTTTCTTTAGGGTTTGATGAGATTTCCAATACTCAATTTGCATTGGCACATAATATCTTACATTTAATATAGTCGGTATATAGTAAATGCAAATAGGCGAAACAAAGATATATGAACAAACCTTTACTCCAAAACATATGCTTAATTATTTCGCTACATGAATAGGTAGCATTGTCGACTCCACTCTGCCTATGAAGTCCACGTATAGTAACACAAGAATGTTAGGAGTCGCTTGTCTAGAATGACTAGATTGCTCTGTTACTGAACAAGTGTGGTTAGATTCATGTTTCTGTATAGTAAACTTCAACAAATCACCAATAGGTGATGTTCTAACTTTCAAGGTACATCTTACGAGCCAACATTTGACAATTAGAATTAGTGTTGATCTTTCGACACTAAAATCGAATTGATTTACCATTAATAACATCTTCAACTTGGTTTCTAATGCGGATTTTGGTTCATAACACTCCCCAACAGCTACAGTAAGTGAATTAAATTTCAACCTAATATATCTCGAAGCTTAGTGATACTTTGATTTTATACTCATGTTTGTCGTAGGTGTATCTACCCTCGCAATAACATCTCTTGGAGTCAAACCGTAGGAACTAAAATCCTCATATGATGATGCGGCATCAGAGTCATCATAATAGTCGAAACGATTGTCTTCATCATCATATTCTTCTTCGTCTTCATTAACAAAGGTTCGCATATATGAATTGCGCTCCACATCTCTTTTTTTCTCGTTTAAACTTATTTGTGCACATAAACTTATAAGATCATACTTGAATTGATGCAGAAAACCTTGAAATTGGCGACAATTAGCTATCTTAATGGGAGGAGTATCAAGTGTCAGATTTAACAAAATTTTCTTAGGAAACATGTAATTTAAATTGACATGGAACACTTCCCTATTTAATACATAGTCTTCATAAACAATATCGATGAATTGTTCATAACGTGTACTTTCATTAGTCGGTAGTAATTTATTGCCCCTTTCATTGTCAACGTATAACAATCATTGGTTTTTTTTCAAAAATTCAATTCTCATAAATAGCAACGATTTGTTTCATCAATAAAGGTACTTACTAATCAAATTTTAGTAGTTAATCATACAAAGAGATTAATGATTGTAAAATGGAAGAAGACATGATGATGAAGAAAGACGGCTAACCCTAAAGAGAAATAACCGTTGGGTGATTAATAAGGGAATATGTCTTAAACGATTTTTTAAAATTTATATTAAGTCAGCATATAATTGCTAAAAAGTTTGTCGCTAAACAAATGTGTCATCAAAGTCTGTCACCATCAACTGGTCTTTTTAGTTATTTTTTGGCTTAGATTATTTGGGTAATTTGTCCGACATCGAAATTAGTTTTTTAAAAAAAAATATGTTGTCACTGTAAATAAGTTTGTCTTTAATATAATGTTAAACTAGTAATAAACTCAAAAGTTTGTTTTCACATCAAATTTACTGGAAAAAATCTTTCACCACGTAACATAATAAATATGTGGGCAATAATAGGTCGATTAAGAAATTCAACACGCATAATATAAGTGTCAAACCTCACCCACCCAAACTTTTAAATTTTTTTCCCTAGATCTTTTTTATTTTATTTAAAATGTTATATAAGTTGTAAATCTAAGAAATAAATTTATTAAAAAAAAATTATATAAAATAATTTTTATTCATAATAATAAAAATATATCTCCATTTAATTTTTTAAATGATCCGAAAATTATTTTTAAAAGAAAAGAATCTCTGAGTTTATCCAACCCATCAGATGTAAAGTAAATTTATAATTTTAAAATAAAAAATTACTCGTTTCATCAAAAAAATTTTAAAAAGTCACTGATAAAATATAACTAAATTAAAAAGGAATCTGAATATTCGTAATTATCTTTCACTTATCATTTAAACTAATACAATATCTTTTAGTTACCGATAACAATCTAAACACTCAACTGAAAGATCACAATTATATTTTATCCAATCTAATAACACAAAAATATTATAGTTAAGAAAATATGTAACAATTTAATATGTTACAACTATATTAATAAAAAATTAATTAAGAGTGACAATGAAATGAAAAAACAATCATGGACAAAATGTGATGAAAATTATAAGAGTATGTTTATGCACATGTAATTCTTGTTTATATATTATTTGTGTGATAATATTTTTATTCTAAGAATTGGTTTTCCTATCTCTTTGATTTCAAATTTTAACAACTAAGTTTATAATCTTTCAAAGATTACAAAACTTGATAGAGTCTATTAGAGGATGCATATCCACATATATACTTTTTAGCATTGGATATGTTTATCGAATAAATTTATAATTTATATATGTACATATTATGAAATAAAGAAAAAAATAATGTCAAAAATTAAATTTGTAGTTGTTAGAACTTTATATATAGAAATATTTTGATTAGTTTAAAAATATGAACATAATACATTTTATATTTTAAAACCAAATTATGTATAAAATAAAATATCAAACATAATTTCATATGACATATTCAATGCTTAAATTGAAATAAACAAAGAGATGTAGACTCAAAATCCAAATAAAATCAACACAATTTAAATAACTAAAATCCCTCATTTCATACAACAAACTAATATCATCAATCTAAAATCCGAAATATTTTTAAAATCTAAAAGCGGAATAATCCAACAAAAATTAAATAATCCATTACTTACTTTTTTTATTGTTACCAAATTTAAAAATTAAATGATTCTTTACATAGCGCGGATTAGAATCTAGTTTGTGTTATTTGAATAAACTTCTCATTTTAAAATATGATCTATTTAGTATTTTAAATATTGTCTTGAAAGGATACATTTTTTGTCAGAATTCTTGTTAACAATACTTAAACATCAGGATTAAGAAATAGGCTGAGTATAATAAAACAACTAGAGTTAAATCTCCAATATGCACAAGTATATTTTTGATTATATACACGTTTAATTGTATATTTATTTTGTATACTATTTTTACATATAGTAACTATTTTCAAATATTTTATTTGGTGAATATTTATTTATGATAAAATTAGATTAAGTAATTGAAATACTACGTGTTTAACAAAAATAATTTTGTTTCTTTTATATTATTTTGACATTTATCACAAAACATTGTTTGTTTATGTAAATTAATTATATTTTTTGGATATTTACTTTTTGAGAAATTGTTATTTGAAAAATGTTTATGTGAATGAGATTAGCTCTTTACTTCTTATTTTTAACAATCAAATCTTTACTCCAAGATTTGGAAACATAATTATTGAAATATTCGGATATTTAGTTATAAAAAATGAAAATGACTTAGTTAGCTATAATCAAAAATTAAAATGATAAGATAATAAAATTATGTTTGTTTAAAAATGAAATTTTTTATTTATTATTAAAAAACTTATTAAAATATGTTAATTAAATTTTTTAGAAAGTTATGATATGGATATTGTGATATTTTATTCACTTATAAACATATATGCTAAATTAATGGATTATTTTAAATTTTGTTTGTTTAAATTTGTAAAAATTTTTTTATTATGAATTAGAAAATAAATATCGATATAGCTTTGATTATCTTTGTCCTATTTAAATTAGCATATCCATATTTTAAATACAATATAATTAAATATTAAAAAATTATTTAAAGTAGTTCATTTATATTTTTGATTAGATATTATTTATATATACTCTATTAAAATATTTAGTTAACACCAAATAAATGAAAATATAGTACTTTTACTACTATAATTGACGATATATTTCCTATATTAGACATAAGGTTGGGATAAAAAACGAATAGAAAACCCGAACCGAATCCGACTCGAATAATATGAAACTAAACCCGAAAAACATGTGAAAAACTCGAACGGGTTCCATACTCAAGTAGTATGTGGGTACCCCGAACTTTTGCATACGCATATTATACTCTTATAACTATATACTTGCTTTTTTTAATTCACAAAAATCTCAAACCTGAATACCAAAACACTCGAAAAATCAAAAATATCAAACCTAACCAAAACCCAAAATATCTGAAAAATTTGGAGAAACCTGATAAAACTTGAACCGAATCCAAAAACCCAAAATATGTGAACACAAAAGAAATAGCACATCGATCCAGGTTTTAATATTTTATAAAATCTGAACCGAACCCGAGCGTTTCAAAAACCCAAATGGATACTGAAGTTCGGGATCCAAACCCGCCTTGAATCCGACCAGAGCGGAACTCCGAATGTTCAACCCTACTTTACACATGTACAAATTTCTATTATAATAATATAATTTTTATATATACTATAGTATAGATATATCAAAACCGATTTATTATAAAAAAAACAATATATGATTGAATTTATAATCTCGTATTGAACACTATTATATACTTATCAATACGTGTATGCTAACACGTTGATTATTTTATGTTATGGAAGTCGAAAATTTTATTTACTTAGACACAAAAGTTATATTTTGTTATTAACCAAATAATAACGAATGTTATAATTATTTCTAATGAGTTTTGAATATATCCAAACTTAATCGATAATTTTTTAAGAGAAAATTGGAAAAATGTGATACTTTCAACTTGGATTTTTCATATTAGAATTTTATCTAAGATTTTTGTCTCATTAGAATTTTATTTAATGTTAATATAATTATACCCCTAAATTAATATAAATATGACTTAATTAAAATATATAATAATTATTTTTTTTGTTAATCATAATTATTATTATAATTAAAAGATTTCATTCTCTCCTTACAGCTCGCCACGTCATATCTGTGGAAAATCTCCTCTTTTAGCCATGTAAGCATACATAGGACCCACCGCAAAACACATACCCCCCTTTCCTCTATTTGGATGTAAACCTGTTAGACCTTCTCTCTTTTTAGACTTGCAAGAAATTGAAGAAAAGCCTTGGCAGCTTCGAAACATGGGCCTGCTAGAATAGGCTCACTCGCCAAGACCTCACCATCCTTCGTTGATGCAAAGTCTCTTCTCTCACGAAGCTTGACCGCCAAAACCGAACTCTTCACCAGCTCTGCTTTTTCATCCTTCTCCCTATTTCGTTTCGTTTTCTCTTCACCCTTTCTCCAGCTTCATTCTCCTTCCCGTTACAACACCAATTCCATCATGGTCACGCATTCATGCCTCCGTCTCTCCATCTTCTCTATCCTAACCGGTGAGTCTCAACTTCCATATAAGTACCTACAATCCCCAACTTTCTTCTTCACAGACTTTGAGCTTCTATTTCAAATTTTACAGCTTAATCGAAAAAATTTACCACCCATATAGCACCCGTATAGTCATCCCTCTATAACGCCTGGAGGCGGTAGATGAATGGTATTTTCAAAAAGCTGCTTACACTATTCTCGACATACTGAGCAACAACGCAGGCTAAAAACTATGGTACTCAGATTTTTAACCTCCTCTCAATTTCTTCACTTTAAATTATTTACTTGACATTGTTACCTGATGAGCTCCTCATGTAACAGAGAATATTGTGGAAAAACTCAGGTAAAAAAATATTATAAAAATATCAAAAAGACAATTACTATTTTTGTTTTATAGCTTTATTGTTGCATATCCATAATACTGCCTATTACTGTGACTTTGCTGAGTATTTTAGCGGCACGGTCTCTTCCTCTTTCACTCTTCTTGAATCTCATGACTAAGGTTTTTTAAGGTTGGTGGTCCTTTTGAGCAACCGGAGAACACAAAAAAGGGTGTAAGCAGTAAAAGCTTGGACATAATAGCATAAATTTTCGAAATGACATAACTTTCTTGAAACTGTAACATATACTTCATCATTTTATAATATGTGTGGTAAAAGCATGAACCAGAGAAAAATATCATGTATCTAACACTCAAAAGAGAATCACAGAACACATGCTAACACAAAATCTGGAGGCTTAATCAAAAGATATCATGCATCTAACATGTGTGGTAAACTTTTGGTCAATGTTCTCTGCTTTTTGTAATAAACTTCAGAATATATATATATATATATATAT
>OVAN01015477.1:0-11302 GCA_900406275.1 Anastatica hierochuntica
GCAGTTTAACTTTCATATTTCTTATTCGATAACTAGCTAATTCGCTGTCTCCATCTGTTGATCTTTGGCTAACAAAGTCCGTGAACCATATAACATTGACAGTGAAAATTTCGGTTCCCACACTACTCAATAAATAATGAAAATATATTAATTATTAAAACAACAACCAATCAAAAAAAGCTTATTTCAAACAATAAAAAAAGGACAATCTTTTTCTCTCTCCTCCCTCTTCTTCTTCACATTGAAACGAGACCACTATTGAAGCTTGCTTCAAAATCGAAATCAATCTTCTAACATTGACTCTAGAGCTTAAAACCCAGGTAATTTCGTATTCAATTAGGTAAATTATATGAAGTTTGAAGGAATTTGCAGTCAATTAGGGTATAGAAAAAGAGTAGAACATTAGCAATTGTAATTTGGGGGATTTCAAATTTTAAATGGTTGTTATACAATAATGTGTGATGCATATATGATAAAATGGGTTTGGCTATAGGTCGAAAATATAATTAAATTAGAAAACAATATGTCAGAAGTTGTTTAATCGTAGTGAATCTTAAGGCCATTGATGTTCGTAATATGTAAAACTTGGTAAAACTGGCTAACTTGTGAATATTTTACTGGTATAATGTTGTCAGATATAATTGTTTTCTTACCAAGTTTTACCAAGTTAGACATTTATATAATAATACAAATTTTCTAACTTGGTGAAACTTGGCAAGAATTGACTGATATAACTGTCGAACTTGGTATAACCAATTAAGATATGAGAGAGTTAATGTCGAGTTTTATTATTTTTTAGGGGATGATGGGTTCTATAAACATATATTTTTATTATAGAGGACATTACACTATGTCTGAAGGTTCGGTTGAATGGCATCGAGAAGGTGACTCATATGGTATATCATTTAAGACAACATCTCTGACGGATATGAAAGACTTATATGATTTGTGCTCGTCTTATTACTTGGTGAATACATGGGCTTTGGCATATACGATGACACTTTATCTAGTTCCGGATAACAAGAAATGGATTGTTCCGGAAGATATTCAAAAGTTGTACGCCTTACCGCCTAAACACTTAAAAAGAAAGGGAAGAGTTCAAGAAACTAAGATTCCTTCGGTTGGAGAACCGCGTATGAAAAACAAGTTCATGGCTAGCAGGAATTTGGTAAGTTGGTTCGAGTGTAGTGGTCAAGACCAAGATAAAGAGTAACCGTTCGAGTGTGTGTTTGTTTGACTTGGTATAATTTGTTCTTCTTGATCGTATAACTATCCAATTGTGTTTTCTATAACTTTGTAAAACATCTGTGAAACTTCTTTTTTTAATGGTTTGTTAAAACTTGTTTTCCTGATGTTGTAACTAGTAATTGTGTTTTAATGACTTTGTATAACTTGTATAGTTATGGTCACTCTATTTGATGATTTTTAAAAAAAATTAAATCATCATATGACTTAAGCACATACATATTGATATTAAGTCTTTCACACGAAACTACATATACTTTTATGATTTATTTTTTAACATTCATCACATCATATTACGAAATTCAGATAAATGATTTTTTGTCATATATTTTTGCATGAATCTATTGAAAATGTACCTAAATAACATTTATCATGGGTATAACCATAAAATCTTGTATTTGTTTTCGGTAAAACCAATTAAATTGAAAATGGTTAAAAGTGTAACTTGTACAAAAAAGGCAAAACTTAACAATTTGATATAACTTGCCCATATTTGACGGCGCCACATCAGCATCTCCAAAAAAGTTGTGCCGTCTTTCTTTGTTTTCTTTATTTTTTTTCTTTTCCTTTTTCCCTCCAATTCAAATTTTGAACTAAACAAATAAAACCCAATCAATTTCCCCCTAAATTTTAAAGAAACCCTAAATTTTAAAATCTCTCAACTCAATTCTCTCGTATCTCTCTCTCGTCTCTCTCTCGTCTCTATCTCTCATCTCTCTCTCTCTCTCTCTCTCTCGTCTCTCTCGCTCTCTCTCATCTTTGTCTCTCTGTCGAAAATGAGCAATATTTCCGGGGATGCTTCCAGTTCGAGTGGCTTTCAGTGCGTCGATCACTGAACGAATTTCACGATCCGATCAATGTTCTTGAAGAAGAACTCCGAGATCTTAAGATGGAAATTAGGATGGAAGGACCCAACAACGAGAGGAAGAAGGCATTGGAATCAATATTACCCGTCATTTTATATGGGTGTGTACTCGTCCTTGTCGTTAGAACATGGATGTACAAGTAGTTGTAACTTCTGTAATTTTGGGATATTTCGGCTTAAGTTACGTAATTTTCAGCTTAATTTTTGCCAAGATATTCAAATTAGAAAATTAGATATAACACAAGTTTTGCCAAGTTAGACAAAGTTAGAAAAATTGATCTAACACAAGTTTTGCCAAATCAGACAAATAGAATAACAAACATAAAACACCAAAATAAGATAGTTTAAGAAAATAACATATTTTTAAAAACCCCAAACAAGTCTGAAAATTTTAAAAAAAAAAACCATAGTAGCAAACTTTAACAAGTTTTGTCAAGTTAGAAAAAAGTTAGACAAATTGATCTGAAACAAGTTTTGTTAAGTCAGACAAACAGAATAACAAGCATAAGACACCAAAATAACATACTTTAACAAAATAACATAGTTTAAAATCTCCAAACATGTCTGACAAACTTTTAAAAAAACCATAGTAGCCAACTTTAACAAGTTTTGCCAAGTTAGATATTTTAACAAACCATAATAATATAAAGTTTTAAATAACTACAAACTCAAACCATCACTTTTCCTCCTTCCTTGCACCCTTGCTATGTTTCCTTGTGTTAATTGGACTCCAGATCACTCTTATTCTTCTCCGGCGACTCTTGTCTATAATCTTAGTTCGCTTTATCGAAAATTTGGACGGCTCTCCGCGGTCCTTTTCTCCTCTTTTTCTTTCCGCTTCACCCGTGTACACGACCAACGCTTTTCCACTGTCCTCGCCACAATGTCTTCCTCTTTCTCCTCCCCCTTCCCAACATGGTCATCACCTTCTTGCGGGTACTCGTAAAACAACACCATCGCTCCCCTTTTGTGAAGCACTCCTTCTATCGTTTTCACGGTTTTTCTAACATTACACTTTCCCGACACTTTCACCGCCTTCTTATACATCGTTCGCGGAAAGTACATCCCATTAGGTGTCATCGGTTCTGACTCTAATTCTTGCCAATATTGAAGTTATACCAAGTTATCAAGTTAGACTTTTTCAATTCCGTGATTTCAATTTTACAACTTTAACCAAGTTATCAAGTTAGACATTTATCCTTTCAATACAACGAGGATCCGACGGTGTTTCCTCCGATACGGAATCGTTTCTTTCTTCTTCTTCTCTTCTTACTATCGACGGTCCAGAATCGTCAAAAACTCTTCTAAGTTTGCGATTTAGGAGGAACTTCGGGTTCTTACACCGTGGAGTCATAATTTTTTCAAACACCTGCAAACCTAAAATCAAAGAACAAACATCAGATTCATGAACTCAACTAGGTGTAAGGTTTTCGAAAAAATTCGAAACAGTTCTTAATGCAAGTCAACGAAAACAAAAACAACCCGAAATTGAGGAAAACTTACTGTTTTCGCACCAAGTTTTACCAAATTCGTCTTGATTTTGTGAAGAACATGAAGAGCGAAAGAGAAGGAGTGAAGTTTTTGATTTTGATTTGAGAAGTTATCGCGATATATCTGAAACGAAAGTGATGGGTTTGTGAGTTTTCTTTTTCTTTTTTAATTTCAATTGCTGGGTCGGGTCGGATACGTGGATTATCCATGGATAATTCTGGTTGGGTTGTAATTACTTAAAAAAGTGTCGGTTTTTTTGACATTTACCCTTTTTTCGATTTTATTTCTTTTTTTAAAAAAGAATTTTAAATGGAGGAATATTTTGGCTCAAGATTTCTGGGAGAGGAGTATTATAGCATTTCATTCCTAGAAATTGCCACTCCTATAGCAATTCTCCTTCCCAACTGTCACCAGCAACATAACTTTGTAGTTTTTTTCTTTTTTTGGTTTTAAACATAATTTTCAAGTTGATGTTGGAGCTGTGAAACTCTTTTGTCCATTGAGTTAGAAACAACAGGATGTCACTAGCCTTATTCTTGTCAAAATGTATTTCTAACTTCTGGTTCAGGGTCGGTCCATATGAACAAGACTTTGTCGGCGAAAAAAGAAGCATTAAGCCCGCTCACTTTGTCGAAAAGGTACCTTCATAGGTGATGCGAAAGAGGGAGAGAGACGAGTGTTGCTTGAGTGCTTTAACATGTCATGTTTCTTTTACATGCCTTTTGCTTGTTCACATGTAATCTTATCTGAGTAGGTACACGTGAGATCAGGTTAGTGAGATAATCTTTGAACTTTAATTTCTGTATCTTCTTGGCTGGGAAAGACTTTTCAAACCAAAAACCAACAAGTCTATAAGTACTTTCTTTTATTGTCGTAATTTATCAAACCCACGTGAAGAAACCTATAGACATGTTATTGTTTTATGTATCTTAAATTCTTAATTATTGCTACTATTGTCTCATAAAACTACAGCCGTGGACGCATAGAAAATGTTTGACGATGTGGACTACGTAACTCGCGACTAACAAAATCATGGTTTAATATTGACCCATTAATGAAAGGGCCTTGATTAAGCTATGTAACAAGTTGAGGGAAAACTCATGGTCAAGGAAGTTTTTAACTAATTTAGAGAAATTTATATTTTTATTGATAATTGTTAAATATCATTAAAAAATGAAAGTTTAGGTTTTACAAAGGAACCTATTTACTTGTTTCCTTGCCAAAAAAAAGATAAAATTCAAGGAAAACAATGGTTTTACATCTGATTTGAAGAAGATCAGTAATGCCAAAAGGCCATCAGCTTCTCAAATTTTTTTCGATCTCTTCTGGCGGAGTTAGAGTTTCTCACTTCTTTGTCTATGTCATTGAACACCCTTGTCGGAGGCAAAGATTTCTGGTTATGTTATTACGTTCTTTACAAATGTGATAGATCACCGCCTGAGTGCGTAGCTTCCGCAATGTTGACGGTGTTGTGCTTGAGGATACTTAGCTCCAACCTAGGAGCCCATCCCACGATAGGAAGATGACAGGTCGTAGTCTCAGTCTGTTCAAAACCTGCCTGCAAATCATTCCACTATAGTCGCAACGCAAGAGGAGATATTCTCTTGATTCTATAAAGTCATAGCACAAGCACCAATGAGGATCCACATATAAGTCCCAACAGCTCAGTCTCTGTCTTGTAGGTAATCTGTCCAGTTGCGCAATGTACGTGATGAATGCATTTTTCGGAGTTGCACCTTTAAACCAGACGCAATCATACCACCATTTGATGGAGCTAGTTGGCCTTATGCTCTCCCAAGTTTTGGAAGCACTAAACTTCTCCATCTTACATATGTCTACTATCCAGAAATATCTATCTTCCAAACTTGTGGAAGAAGGGAGAGTGACTGATGTTAGGTAGACGTGAAGGGCCATAGAGCTTTCTGATCTTGGAGGCAGGAGAAGCCATCCTATTTCATTACAACAATATCTTACCCTTGCGTTCACGTGAATGCTAAGTCTGCGTGGATCGTCCTCTCCAATGAAATTGATAAGGGGTCCGAACGGTGTCCATCTATCGTACCAGAAACTGCATTGAGTACCATTCCCAACATCACACCCTATAAACTCCTTTGATATACTTCTCAAACGCAACAATGATTTCCAACCCCAAGAGTCATTCATAGCTTCTTGTATGTTCCAAAAGCTAACCTGCTTGAGGTTGTGAAACTTATGCCAAGCTACCCATAAGGATCCACTTGTGGAGAATAACAACCAGCATAACTTCAGGCACATATTTGTGTTCCAGAGATGAAAGTCCCTCAGGTCTAGCCTGCCTTCCTTTTTTTGGCAAGCAAACCGTTTTCCAGGAAACATTTGCCTTGTGTGTGTTATCAAGATTTCCAGACTACAGAAAGCACAAGAAGAGGGATTTAATACTCTTCATGTAGGTTGTTGGAAGCATGAAAGCTGAAAACCAGAAGTTTAACGTACCGTAAGTGACTGACTTGATTAACTGTAGCCTGCCAGCGAACGATAACGCCTTTACCGCCCATGAGCTAAATTGTTTTGTCAGCTTATCCAGGAGTGGAGTGTACTCCGAAAATTTTAGTTTCCTACTCATGAGGGGCAGCCCCAGATAATGTATGGGGAAAGATCCATTGGTGAAACCGAATCTTGCAAGCTGATTGTATTCATCAAGGCTCTGACCTGCTGTAAAGAGTTGCGTCTTGTTTTTGTTAAGTCGCAAACCAGACTAGCTAGCAAAAAACTCCATAGTATCAGTGATCTCTTCTAGAGAATCTGCCTTCCCATCGAAAAACAACATAATATCATCAGCAAACATTAGATTTGAAATTGAGAGATCCCGAGCCATAGGGTGATAACCAATTTCTCCCACTTCAAACTTCTGACTCAGCAAGCGAGAGAACACCTCTAACACAAGAATGAAAAGATATGGTGATAAAGGGTCCCCCTGTCTCAACCCTTTTCCATTTATGAAGAAGCTACTTGATTCACCATTTACACAAACTGAGAAAGAAGGTGTAGAAATTGAATTCCAGATCCAGTTTACGAACCTCTCAGGACAACCAATTGCTCTCATCGACTGAGTTACGAAGGACCAGTTGACGGAGTCAAATGCTTTCCGTAAGTCGACATTTTGCATTCCTCTGGTAGAGATATTCTTTTTATTATAACCATGGACCAGTTCTGTGGCTAGTAACATGTTCTCTGCTAAGAGCCTACCAGGGAGGAAAGATGTTTTTGCATTAGAGACAACATGCGGCATCACCTTTTTTAATCGTTGAGCTAGAAGTTTTGCAATCACTTTGTAGACCGTGTTTAGGCAGGATATGGGACGGAAGTCAGCAGCTGATGAAGCATTAGAAATCTTTGGAATTAGCACTAGAGTAGTGCTATTCCACTGCCTGAGGATCGTCCCAGATTTGAAGAATTCCTAAACTGCTTCGCATACCTCTGGTCTAACTATATCCCAGCAATTTGTGAAGAACTCCACCGTTAAACCATCAGGCCCTGCAGTTTTGTTTCACGGAAGGGAGAAGAAGGTTGCCTTAACGTCATCAGAGGTAAAGTCAGCTTGAAGAGCAAGAGATTGAGCCTCTGTGTAGGAATAATTTAGCAGCCTGCAAATGGTAGAGTCTGGGACCACTTTCACGTTTTGATTCTCCTTAAAGAGAGTTTTGTAGTAGGTTACGAAATGATTCATGATCCCTTCCTTTGAGTCTATTCTGTTTCCAGCCTGATCAATGAGGTAGTAGACACGGTTTGCTGCATTTCTCGACCCAATATCTCTGCAAAAATAGGCAGTATTAGCATCCCCTTCTCTAAGCCAAGTGATCCTTGACCTTTGGAGGAAAAAAGCCTCCTCGCCTTCTTCAGTGCAATCCATTCCTTGTGGGCATTTAACTCAACTTCTGCATTTCGATTTGAAGGATTTTGAAGAAGGATTCTCTGCGCTTGTAGGAGTCTCTCATGAGCCTCTGCTATTCTGAGCTCAATTCCGAAGTAGTTTTCTTTACAAAAAACATGGATAGGAGCTTGAATAGCTTTCAATTTCTGAGACACCCTGAACATTGCCGATCCAACAACGTTTATTGAGAACCACTGAAGCAGAATCAGCTCTAAAAAATTTGGGTTCTTGGCCAACATATTATAGAATCGGAAAGGCAGCCTCTTCCTCCTCATCGCTGGGTTAATAGTGAGACTTATAAAGGCGTGATCTGAGAAATCTGGATCCTCAAAAAGCAGTGGAATGAGGGAAAACAGAGAGCCGTTATCATTTACTACCAACCTGTCCAACTTTTTGGCGATAGGAGAGGCGCTTCTTTTATTCCACCAAGCGAACAAGTTTCCTCTAAAGGTAAGATCCTCCAGGGACGCTTGAAGAAGACAATCCTTAAAAAGCCTCATTGGTCTGTCTACATTTTGGCTCGATGCATTATACTGCTCTGAAGGAGCTAGCACTTGGTTGAAGTCTCCAAGAACCACCCAGGGTGTGTTTATAATTATAGAGTCTGCAACAGTAGCTATAAGTTCAGCCCACATATTCTTTCTTTCATTCCCATCTGTCGATGCATAGACAAAGGAAGCCATAAAAGCCAGTAAATTGTTGGGTAACCGAACCTCACAAGTTATCATCTGAAGTGATTTGCTGATGATAGTCACATTGACACTAGGATCCCACATGATCTAGATATTCCCCAAACCAGAAAAATCGTAGTTGTCATCATAAAACCAACCAGGAAGTACCTCATTCAGAATTTTCTTTTGTTTGTCCTGCTTCACATGAGTTTCAAAAATACCTCCCATCTTTGGCTTGTTCCTTTTGAGCCAATGTAGAAATCCGCTTCTATGAGTAGATAAGTTAAAACCTCTTACATTCCATCCAAAAAGATCTGTACAAATGGAAAACGAGGCTTTTAGTGAGATGGGGCATTACCCCTAGTTGATTGATGCGAAGAGATTCCAGTAGGTGCTTGATTTGATAAGTCAACAAACAAGTTCCCACCCTGGTTCTGAAGAGAAGTTGAAGCTTTAACAATTTTTGCTTTCTCTTGTCTCAGAATAGGAGGAGGGGTGGTTACAATATCAGATTCGCCAACCGTCTGCTCTTGCTCTGAGACAATTTTTTGTTGTTCTGTTGTTGGAGCTTTAGGTACCCATTGTCGAGTTTGTTTACTCTTCCATACCGCTTGTCTCCTGGGGCAATTTTCTCTCTCATGAACTTTAGACTTACACGATGTGAATTTGGTAGGCGCCGATTTGCATCGTCGCAGAGAGTTGCCTACCTCTTTACAGAAGGTACAAACAGGGGGCATCCAAGGACTGGATACCTCAATGCGCCTTATTTCTCCCGACTCAAATTGAGCATTCATCGCCTCCGGTAAAGGTCTACGAGGATCAATGATCGTTAGGACCTTCGCCACTTTGAGGTTGGTTTTGTTCGCAGTTGAGGGATGATAGTATTGCGGGTGACCCACCAGACTCGCAATGCGCTCTAGTGCATCTTCGTTAAAGAGCTGTAAAGGCACGTTTCTGAGTTCAAGCCAAATCAGAGTTGAGGTGAGTTCAGGCTTCTCTGGGACGATTTCCGGTTCCCACTTAGCCACAAACATCGTCTGTCCCTCGATCTGACATAAACGCTGATTTAAGACTCTAGTTCTAGTTGCTGCATCAGGGATTTTGAAGAGGAAGGCGAAACCATCCATTTTAGAGACGGTGATGTCACAACGATTTCGGCTCCATATTTCGTTCACAATTGTATGAACTATCCCTGGTGATGGTGGCTCATAGTAGAATTGACTGAGAATAAAACAATCTTAGGACTTACGATGCTTCTCAATAATTGTATTTGGAATTGTGACACAAGATTCTCCGGAAGGCAGGGTGAAAGCTTCTCCTTTCTTCTCTAACTTCCTTGTTGTACCCTTTACCAAATTACACCAGAAGTTCACTGCTGGATTTGTAGGGATGGTTTGATTTGCAGTTTCTGGGCTCCCCTCAGATTCGGTTTGCGCAGTAGTTGCTGCCTTAATCGGCTCTGAGACAAGGTTTAGCTTGATTGCGGCTGACATAGATTTGGCCAAATCAGCTACTCCCGCTGAAGTTTGGGCAATTTGGGCAGCAGACTTCGTCACAGAAGCTTCGCTGGAGCTGTCACCAGAGGTGGCAACATAAGTTGAAATACTGTCTACGTTCTGCAATTTTGGGTGAACAGAGCGATTCGAGGCTGAAGGTTTGTGGGGCTTGGATTTTCTCTTCCCTATAAAGAGGGTAGGGCCTGAAGTGTTTAATTTCCGGTGATTTCGAAGCTCTGAGAGACGTCAGAGGATCGAATCGAAAAAAGTAACTTTTCTCCTTTTCCGTCGCCCTAAAAGAGAGAGAAAAAAAGTAAATTTATATTCACTAGCTAGTTATATATAATTAACCTTTAGATATTTCATTCTACTACTATTTTTGGTCGACACAAAGTTTTAATTCATGACCTTGATTTTTGAGTCCAATCTTCTCAACACATTAAATTTAAAGGGTCTTCCACTAGACTATGTGTGAGCCCATTCATGAATCTGTTAATTGTAGTTACATGTTTAACTGTTTATAAAAATTTATTTACCAAAAAGAAATGATAAAAATCGTTCTTATAGTTGATTTTCGTGTTTTAAAAGATCCATCTTATTTCATGACATGTTTGAGAAAAAGCTAGTAGAAATCCATTTAAAATATTTCTTTTTTTTGTCAACCATACAATAATCAAAAGTTTTCCTCTAAACTTGGTAGCCAAGATGGAGAAACAGAATCTACAAAAATATAATCGCAACTAAATGAACGAGATCCGCGAGCCAAACGATCTGCTTGTGTATTCTCCGCGTAATATGGATCAGGGAGAAATCTGGTAACTGACTCCGAAGAAGCTGATAATCCTGAAGTTGTGTATAGAAGGCTGGCCAATCGTCCAGGTGTTGAGTCATATTGATAAGCTCTGTACAATCGGTCTGGGAGCGCTGACAACTTATCCTCCGGCTTCCAATTTCTGACATTGCCCAGAGCAGAGCTTCCAACTCTAAATGGAGAGGCGAGAGACTTCTACGTTGGCATCTTGCCCCCATCAAGATTATCATGTCTTCTGAATCTATACAGATCCAACCAAGACCTGAATTGTGGTCAGATTGTTTCCAAGATCCATATACCCAACAAACCAAGCCATCTAAGATGGGAAAATTCTCTGAGGGCCGTTCCTCTTCTGAGGCAAGCGAAACTTGCGCATCTTTCCAAGTCTTATAGTCGGTTTCCGCATTCGTAAGGAGCATATGCGTATCCGTTTGTAACCCTTTAAAGTCTTTATCGTTCCGTGCTTTCCATATTAGCCATAGCACCCATGAGTACATCTCGGTGCGATCCCTGTGGGAACCGAAATTCTCACAGTCAATGATATGTGGTTCACAGATTCTCTGTAGCCAAAGATCAATAGATCGAGTAATAAGTTAGCGAATTAGTGAAGAAAATACGAAACTAATTTGCGAAGACAATAAGATAGAAATCGTGAGTAAGTTAGATAACGAAATTGGATTAATACGAAATAGATTGCGAAACAATATGAATTTAACGGTGATAAAGTACATGATTCGTAAAACAAAGCGAATACGAACACGGATCTAAAGTATGCGAAAAACGTAAATGAAGAACGATTCGACAGACACAGTT
>OVAN01015478.1:0-11301 GCA_900406275.1 Anastatica hierochuntica
CGTTAAGGACGTATACCGACGATTTAGCGACGATTTCGATCGTCGTTAAACATCTGTTTTCTTGTAGTGTAAGAAGTCCAAGATTTCCTGGGAAGAGGTTTGTTCCATGAAGGTGGAAGGAGGTCTTGGAGTAAGGTCGTTGGTTGAAGTCAATAGAGTCTTCGACTTGCGTTTGATTTGGAGAGTTCTTACAGGCACTAACTCCTTGTGGGTTAATTGGATACAAAAGCATCTCATTTTGTCAAGGGTCTTTTTGGACAACTTTAGAATCTGGTGGTTCCTGGATGTGGCGAAAGCTTCTCAAGCTACGTGATCTAGCCTTTGAGTATGTTCGCGTCCGTGTAGGGAATGGTACCAAGGCTTCTTTCTGGTATGATCATTGGCATCCGATAGGAAGGCTTATAGATGTCGCTGGTTTTTCGCGGTTTCCGTGGATTGGGGATTTCTAAATCGGCTACTGTTGCGGAAGCCTCGCACACGAGTTGGAGCTTCCGGCGACAAAGAACAGAGCCTCTGAAGATGATAGTTACAACGCTATTCCTGATCCAAATGCAGGTTCTGACATGTATGAATGGAGGGTTGGACCAGAAAAGTTTTGGCATGGTTTTTGCTCACGATCGACTTGGCGCCAGCTTCGAGAGGTCAGGCCTCGCTTACAGTGGCCGCCGGCTGTTTGGTTCAAGTTTCATACGCCTAAGCATGCGTTCATTGTTTGGTTAGCTCACAAGGATAAGTTGGATACTGCGGTCCGCGTTGCACAATGGTCAAGAGAAACATCGCAGGTCTGTGTGTTGTGCTCTGGTCTCCGTGAGGATAGGGACCACCTGTTTTTCCTTTGTCCTTACTCGGCGCAGGTTTGGCAGGTGCTCTCTTGGGGATTATGGGATGATCATCATTCTTGTTTATGGTCTGATGTTGTTTCAAAGTTGATCTTGGTCCCACGATCTTCTCGGTCGGGGTTGTTATTGCGGTTAGCGTTTCAGAGCACACTTTATCATCTTTGGGGAATAAAGAACAGAGTGCGTCATGGAGCACAAAGACCTCAACCTGAGGCTCTCATACGACAGATTGATAAAGATATTCGAGCTAAACTCTTGGCAATACGTGACATTGGTAACAAGGATCTTTTTATTTTGTGGTTTAACACGCGATAGTGGGGATTGGTTTCTACAATTCATTTTTTGATTCAAATTTTTTAGAACAATAGCATTTATTGTAAAGTGGTTTTTTGTTGCAATAAAGTTTCACATTTCAAAAAAAAAAGATTTTTCTTCCTTTTAGGTTTCCAAAGAAAATATTTATTGGCCCTTTTAGGCAAGCGCATAATTTCATACTAAAATTGTATGACTATAAAACCAATTTTGTCTATCTAACTGAAAATAAAAAGGGAAGAGATAATGTTGGATAACAAGCAAAAATGCATTTGACGCTGTTATACCGCTTCAACCGCAATAGACATGATTGCAATTCATACTTTGTAGCTGAATCAACACCACAATGCTCGCTTATAATTCCACCATTTCAAATGGACCCAATTATAATAATTAGTGGGTCTAAAATTTTCCAGTTTGGGTTAAATCTTATCAAAAACAGTTTGGTATTCTGACTAAATTCGTAGTCAGATTTCAAAACTAGTTGTACTATTTGATTAGTTGGTCTTACCCTTTTAATATGTATTCCAAGAGGAAAAACTACGTTAGTGATGTTAGATTATTATTATTACTAGATAATTTATCCGCACTATGTTGCGAGAATTTTTTTATTATTTGTTTTTACTGATTTTAATCTATTCATTAACTACGACTAAACGATATTTGATTTTTTTGTATCTTTTGCTGATTTAATTTATTTATATGATTTGTGATATTGTAGTACTACATATTGTTAGTTAGCAATACAAAAATTATTATTAAAAACGCTAACTATATTGATAAAATATATGGAATATTTTTTTCCTAAAATCTCTATAACATTTATGTCATACTTTGACAATATGAAAATTAGCTAGCATTTAACTAAATAATAAATAATTTTTATAAAGATAAAAGTGAATTTAGTAATAAGTTCATCTACATAAACCTAATGTAATAATATGTTCGAGTTTAATACATTTATATATACAATCGTTTGAACAACAATACTAAAAGTAGTGTATTAATATATAATGTAAATCCTTTGTCTTTTATTTTTCATCTATATTTATGTCTTGTGCATTTAGACATATTCCATTACGAGTTTTTATTTTTTTAGTCCATGTTAGGGTTTAAGCCCTTTCTTATATTGGATCAACCATGATTATATTTATGTCGTGATTTATTAATAATATCAAATCATCTAATAATTTTAATTTCAAAATTTTGAATTTAATATTTTAAAATTGTAAACTTATTTAAACAAAATATTATTATTTTCTTTGCACTTTCAAAGATGATGAAGTACCTTACAGACTTTGTCAAGTCGATGTTCATTTGCAATCTTTTCTTGTTTAATTAAAAGTTTGTGTTTCATCGTCATAATTGTTTCAACATAGACATATAGAAGAGAAGAAATTACGACTTTGATTTAAAAGAATTATGTCTTTCATTTGAGATATTAGAAAATTTAGAGATTAAGAAAAAAGCAACGTAATTAAAAAGTAATGTGTAAAAATTAATTGATGTGGAATGTTGAAATGTTTTAATTGGTTATTCAAAATTTTGTTTTTGATAAGATGTCAAATTTTCAGAGCATAAAAATGTTTAGTATTTATTATTTTAGATCTACGAGAAAACCAAAGTAGCATTTGTAAGCATTCACTCCACAAGTCCTTGTGGACAAAATAGTGCGAATCACAATAATTATGTCTAAGGTTCATTTTCATTCATATAATTTAATGTATACGCCTAGACTTCATTCAAAAATGTAGGTTAAAATTGTAGATATTTTTCGTCCTTATAATCGATGTAGATATGTTTGGTTAGAACTTTTTTCTATTTATTTTATAAGTTTGGTTAGATTCTTCATGGTATATGAATATTTCAAGGATTCTTTAATTTTTGGTCTCTCTCGTTTCTTTCACCGAAACAAGGAATGTCCGAGATTGATTAATTAAATTAATATAAACTTGATCTGATTCACACGAGAAGACAATATTCGAGCATCCAACTATATATAATAATTGGCATTTCATATCAGTTATTACTTAAAACTAATACGATAATTAGTTTTTTTTTTACTTTGTTGGCAATGAAATTGTAAACTGCGTTTAATTTAGCTATAGGAATGCAAAGTTGAATTATGGATAATTACTGATGCAACATCAAACACTGTATCCACAAGCATATGCAAATGCTCTTATATTAATATTTTAAATTGCTATAATAGTATTTTTAAACTTTAGCGTCGGCTCGATTTATTGACCCAAAGAAGATAAGTCTCATCAACTTTTTCTCTTTGTCCGGATTAATGTAACAATTCCTAGTAGGCTAAGTTGGTCGCCTTTCTGTTTGTTAGCAATCACAAGGGGCAATAAGAGATACATTTTAGCATTATTATGACTCAAACTGTAAAGATAAGCATAGTGTTTGTTTTTCTTACTTGCTGTGTGCTTTGCTTTTTAGCAACAAAGGGTAAGACCATCTCCAACAAGGGTATCTTAACCCAAAAATCCTTAACTATTCACGGGTCCCACCCGTGAATAGTTAAGGATTTTTGGAGAGNTTTTTTAATAATAAAATGGTGGGACCCATGAATAGTTAAGGATTTTTTGAGAGGTTCATGGATGGAGATGCCCTAAATTCAAAGGAACTGACTGATCCACGTATATATAAGTCGTGACAAATATGCTTAACCATCGGGTTTTCTTTTTTGGTACTAACTGGGAGAAGTTCGGGCCAAAGTCCTAATCTCTCTAGATTTTTGGTAATACTGCGGAAAACATCTTTTCTTGTCTTAAACCACTAGCCCAACACATCACTGGTATTGCATTACCACATGTAATCATAATTTTATACGTAGTACTATTAGATTTTTTAAATTTTAACGTATACGCATCCTTACAAATTCTTAAGCTGGCGATTGTTTTATATAAACAAGATATATATTTTGTATTGGATTTGGAATTTTGGAGGATATAGATGCTGCAAATCAATATTGACAGGTTTAGATAATAAAGAAACGGTAGAAAGACAAAGAAAAGAGAATATCGGCACAAATTACAAATTTATTGCTCTATTCGAAAACAACAGTACGTGTAAGTTTTCAAAAGAAAAATATTAAAAAGTTATACCAAAAGATAAAAAAGAGAGGCCAAGCTCTACCTATTATAAAATGTTGAAGACCGACCCGAAATAATAGGTACTCGTGATTACATTATCAACAAAGAGCCAAGAGAGGAAACATAAAACGCAAAGAGTCATTGACATACTACAACATATAATATAATGGAGGTGCACAAGGTGGTTGCTCCGCCGCATAAGAGCACGGCGGCGAAACTGAGGTCAAGATTGAAGGAGACTTTCTTCCCGGACGATCCATTAAGACAGTTCAGGGGACAACCAAACCGTACCAAACTCATAAGAGCTGCTCAATACATTTTCCCAATCCTCCAATGGTGTCCTGAGTACAGCTTCAAGCTCCTCAAATCCGATGTCGTTTCGGGTCTCACCATCGCTAGTTTAGCTATTCCTCAGGTACGTTAAAAAAAGCTTTAAAAACTCTTTTTTTTCTTGATCTTGAATCCGATTCTTGATGCTTTTCTCAAACTTAAAAACTCTTTTTTTCTTCTTTCCTTTTTGGTTAAAAAACAGGGGATAAGTTACGCGAAGCTAGCGAATTTGCCTCCAATCGTCGGTCTATGTAAGAATCTAAAGTAAAATAGTAGTAAAGTGTTATAGTAGTAAATGTAAGAAGGGATACAGTATTAACACAATACGTGTGTGTGTTGTAGACTCGAGCTTTGTGCCACCGTTGGTTTATGCGGTGTTGGGAAGTTCAAGAGATCTAGCAGTGGGACCAGTCTCTATAGCGTCGTTGATCTTAGGATCCATGTTAAGGCAACAAGTGTCTCCCGTAGACGATCCTCTTCTCTTTCTACAGCTTGCTTTCTCTTCTACTTTCTTTGCTGGTCTCTTTCAAGCCTCTCTTGGAATCCTCAGGTTCTATAATATTATTTTACATCTATATTATGTAACATATGCATATTTGATATTTCTATCTATTTACTCATAAAGTTTTTTTAAGCATTTGCATGAACCACTAATATCTGTTGACACTTGTGTTGAAACATGTGTTAAAAAAGTCATACTTGGCCTGGGCTGATCTATAGGGTACTAGTTATATTATGTTGTTTTGATTGATCTAAAAGCCTATATTCAATAGTACTATTACACATCATTTTCTATAGGGTTTACAAAATTTAGCAAAAGCATATAATTACTAAAATAAATTTGATACAATTGGTTGTTTTCCTTTATTTGTTTAATAAATTATAAATTTTGGAAAAGAGCAGGCTGGGATTTATAATAGACTTTCTATCAAAGGCGACACTAATAGGGTTTATGGCGGGAGCAGCCATAATAGTATCACTGCAACAGCTAAAGGCTCTGCTTGGGATAACACATTTCACAAAGCAAATGAGTGTAGTCCCTGTTCTCTCTTCTGTTTTCCACCACACCAACGAGGTTTCTTCTTCTTCCTCTATCTTATTCAAATCTATTTTCAGTTAACATGAATAAATTGTTATAAGTATATGTTATTTAATGGTGGTGTGTAGTGGTCATGGCATACAATTGTGATGGGTGTTTGCTTCTTGCTCTTCTTGCTTGCGACACGTCACCTCGTATGTTTTCTTATCTATCTCTCACTCCATTACTTACCATTTTAATTCTCTCTCAAATCTCATTATGCATGTTAAACATTTGTTACGCTTTAATTTTACAATGGATCGCAAAACCAAAACCTAAAAGAATGTTGAGCGTACAACTCAAAATATTACTAAACCTAAAATTGTTAATTTTGCTAATTAAAGAATGTTGAATTTTTGAATCCATCTAGATACATCAATTCTAAATGTAGCATCCGAATGTAAGATTGAAAATAATAATAATAATAATTTAGAGAGAAATGAATGTGTAGAGCATGAAGAAACCGAAGCTGTTTTGGGTCTCCGCGGGAGCTCCCCTACTTTCCGTTATTGTCTCTACACTTCTTGTCTTTGTTTTCAGAGCCGACCGTCACGGAATCAGCGTCGTAAGCTCCTTCTCTTGCAGAATCCTCTGTTTTTGTTTTTTTGTTAATGCAGAATCTTGAAAAAACTTTAAATATTTTGTGGTTAGATCGGAAAACTACAAGAAGGCTTGAATCCACCGTCTTGGAATATGCTTCAGTTTCACGGTAGTCATCTCGGCCTCGTCGCCAAAACAGGACTTATCACCGGAATAGTCTCCCTCACTGTAATGAACTCAGTTTAATCATATATGCCCTTTATTGCTTTTTACCTTTCCATGTTTCCACTATATTGTTTTCATTGTTTTAAACGCGTTTTCTACCGTGGCCTTTGCGTTTACATGGAGTTCGTTTATTTAAATCACATTTTTGAAATATTTAATTCGTTCCTAAAAATTAGATTTTCTAGGTTATCTCTTTCCACAAAAATAGTTTTTCTAAATTTTTTAAAGTATTTTATTGATTGTTTTGAAAAAAGTTTAGTTAGATAAATTATATCTTTATTAATAAATATCTATTGTATTTTTAATTCGCGTCAAAAGTGTAAAAAAGTCTATGAGGAATATAAAAACTTGTTTTTACATTTTTCACAAAGTACTTTCTTGTCGATTATAAACACAAACCTTTTGGCATCTACTTTTATGTTATTTTGCGTTTAATGGTTGAATGTTTTAAAAGTGAACCCACAAGTTTCAGCGTTTTGATCTCGCCTTACCTATTATGATCGAACAGGAAGGAATCGCAGTGGGAAGAACATTCGCAGCACTAAAGAACTACCACGTCGATGGAAACAAAGAGATGATCGCCATAGGTCTAATGAACGTAGTAGGCTCTGCCACATCTTGCTACGTCACAACCGGAGCATTCTCTAGATCCGCTGTTAACAGCAACGCTGGAGCTAAAACCGCGGTTTCAAACATCGTCATGTCGGTCACCGTTATGGTTACCCTCCTTTTCCTAATGCCGCTTTTCGAATACACTCCCAACGTGGTCCTTGGTGCCATAATTGTGACCGCGGTCATCGGTCTTATCGACCTTCCGGCCGCCCGTCATATATGGAAGATTGATAAATTTGATTTCTTGGTGATGCTATGTGCCTTCTTTGGTGTCATTTTCCTATCCGTCCAAAACGGTCTAGCTATCGCAGTGGGGCTATCGTTATTCAAGATATTGATGCAGGTAACGAGGCCGAAGACCGTTATAATGGGGAATATCCCGGGGACTGATGTATACCGGAATCTTCATCATTACAAAGAAGCACAGAGGATTCCAGGGTTCCTTGTCTTAAGCATCGAATCTCCTGTCAATTTCGCCAATTCTAACTACCTCACCGAAAGGTTAGTTATAGACTATGCTTTTCTATATATAATTTGAAAGTTCGAATCCACTAGACTTTGATCTTTAAAACGTCTTCAAAGTCCGCCGAACCACTATATTAATATGGTTGTTTCGGCTAAATTTGAACTAAGGTCTATTATATTGCTTCGCATTTTTAGATGACCGGTTGAGTTAACATTATTGTTTACATGAACAACGTATCTTAATAATGGCTATGTCACGCGTGGAATGATAATACTTATACTAACTTTCTCTTCATCTGGTTTGTATAAAAACGTTGTAGAATATCTCGTTGGATCGAAGAATGTGAAGAAGAGGAAGCTCAGGAGAAGCATTCTAGCCTTCGATTCTTGATTCTTGAAATGTCAGGTTGGTCTTAGTCTTACCGATCCCAAATTATCATATCTAAAATATTGGAAAACACAAGATCTTTTGTAGCTAAATCTGTCTAATTCCTCTATATATGTTAAAGCCGTGAGTGGGGTGGACACAAATGGAGTCTCCTTCTTTAAAGAACTGAAGAAAACAACCGCGAAGAAGAACATTGAGGTAAACTTGTGCTTGCAAACCGAGTTTTCGCCATTAAGACCACCAAGAAATCTAGTTAGCTTGTGATAAAAACCGGATATATTTTGTGTGCAGCTTGTGTTTGTGAACCCATTAAGTGAAGTGATGGAGAAGCTACAAAGAGCTGATGAAGAAGAAGAGTTCATGAGACCCGAGTTTCTCTTCTTGACCGTAGCTGAGGCCGTTGCGTCGCTCTCTCTAAAAGGTCCATCTCTCAGCAACGTTTAACTATAATTTTTGTTTTTGTTTTGGCGGTCCAAGTAATGATCTTTAACCGATGGTGTAACGTTACGTTTCTCTCTCTGTTTCTTTCATTAATGATTTTGGTCAATTTGTATGTTTCTTTGTGTTTATAGTCAAGAATCAAGATGTGTATGCCTTTTTGACAATGTTTATTTCTCTTTAAATTTCCTTCGCCTGACCTCAACCAAAATAAAATTGATTTACACATCAAGAATTTTATAACTGTTTATTTTTACATCCACGTAAAAATTCCCTCAAATAATTTTATATGATCTTCAGAATCAAGATGATGCTGATAGGAGTTTGTTGGCAATGAAAGAATCTTTGTAAAATTAAGCAATGTTTTGCAAAATTGAATTATGTTGAGTTCTTTTTGTACACATATTATATAGACAATAATGTCTCTCTAGCCCAAGACCAACTTTCAGCTAAGTGTAAATATCTTTCTCACACAGTCAAACTAAAGGCACAACAAAACCAATCCTCATGTGCTAAATTATTAGCCTAATACACCACTTTATAGATCAATCAAAATCGGCAAAAATAAAATTTAACTATAAAATTTGTCTTTTTTTGTGTGTGTTTTAACCATAAAATTTGTTTATTTACTTTAACATCCAAATCAAAAATCAAGAAATGCTTAAAAATCCTTTATAATCCAATTAGCTTATGGTCCATATCGTTGTTCTTCAATGTTTATTAAAAAGGTTTAGAAATTCAAATCGGTGATACAAAATTTACTTAGCAAATTTCATGCGTATAAAATGGTCCATGTCAACATGTCTGCCTTAATATTAAAATTGCATGAAATTGAAGAGATTAAAAAATTAGTGAAACACTTTTATTCTTGAAATTTGCTAAGGATAATGTTGCCTTAATGTTGACATGGACCATTTTATTTTTTGGTGGGGTTTTAGAATATTTTGGTGAATTAGGGAAATTGTTGTGATTTGCTTTTAGAATTCAACTAGGGGACGAAATCCGCGCTACGCGCGGATGAGCTCTAAATGTTTTTGTTGAAACTATTCAAGTATACCTTTTAACATATCATTGATGTTAATATATGTTTTAATTAAATAATTCTTTTTGAGACATACTGATAAACTAAATATACTCTTAAAAAAACTATAATAGACTTTGAAATTTTTCCTTTTGCAACTACAATATTCAATACATGAACAATAATTTTTTACTACTTTTTTTTAAGTTTTATTCGTTACTACCTCTATCTTTCATTGATATATTCGTTCGCTATCGCTATCTTTATAACAACACTATTTTCGATTCCCTATTAGGTTATTCATTTACCAAAATTATCAACTGTAATTACTAATTAATATGAACAATCAGAAAATTAAATAGAAGTATTAAATTGAGCAAAATATATGATCAATTTAAGCAAGCATAATAGAGAAGTGTAAGCCACAATTTTTCTAACGATGACTCGAAAAACTCAAACTTGTAGATATATCGCAATATAAGAAACATATAAATTTATTATTACGTTAATCTCAAAAAACAAAAGTAAACTCAAAAATCATTAAAGTGTTCTTCAGCCAATTTCTCAAAAGTAATAATCGTAAAGAACCCCCAAAACTTACAAAGGAGTCTACCAAAGCTAGGAGACCGTATCTCAAGTCTAGATTCTTTTTAGGCTTCAGTTACCACTTGTATAGTTTGTTGCAATTTGTAGCTTCGAAACAAACAAAGTCTTAAACATGTTAGCTTTCTCCAAACCCGTATTGTTTCTTAAAGGAAAAGGAGCCTCTGAAAATATATGTTAAACCAGAGAATCTCCCATGGTGAGTACTATTATGGCACGTATGAGTGATCTGCATCTAGACATGTGTTTCATGCTCGTTTCTGTTCCTATTTCCATGTCCTTCCCTTCCTCATAAACTCTGAGAATTAGTCTTCTGAATCGCGCTTGATCAATGGGAACCATGTTTCCGGATCAGTTGATTGGCTTTTCCTTCATTTGTAATCTCAGGAAACTGTCATGAGGTTCCAGACCTGTCTCTTGATCAAGCTTTGCAACTTCATTTCCAGATATTATTTTTTTAGAGACTCATCGATCATCTTCTCCTTCTATGGTTCAACAGTTTTACAAATGTATGGAGAGACAAAGACAATCTTCTCAACCCCACATAGCTTCTCTTCATAGCCAAACTTTGTTGTATTCAATTACTCACAACACTTTTAGTTAGTTTCAATTGTAGACAACTCTTTCACTTCTGCGACTTTACACACAATTTCAACACTTGATGATGAATATAAAGACAAAATAGCGCTGAAACAGATAAAAGTACCTAAAGACTTCCTTTCAAACATGAAGTGAAGAGAGAAAAGTCAGTTAAAACCTATTGATATTTGTTTCTGAAGTTCCTCATCGGTTTCTATTACCAAGCTCTCCTTCAAGTCATCCTGATGTATCGCTTCTTCAAAATGTCCACTTTCGGATATTCTACTAAATCTTTGGTTTGAGGTTTTGTTTTTGGAACCCCTTTGCTTATTATTTCCTACAAATATGATCAGAAAGTTAGCTAAATGATTGGAGATGGTGGTAAAGTATTACCTCTTTCATCTTCTCATCAACCACTTCAAATGATCCAATATATATAACACAAGTTCCAAATATAAGGGAATAATTTTCACGGTTTTCATTTTGAATAATTGACATAGGAAGGGAGATCACACATATATCTACAAATGCTCTAAATTAAAGAGAAAGTTATTTTATAACAAAATCCATATGGAACGCCTCCAAGTTAACCTTATATGTTTTTGTTTAGAATTTTAGATGGAACGTCTCATGATCTTTTGACACTGAATGATTCCTTGGCTCTTTAAAATATTGTAGCAAATTTATTACTAATTCATGATATCTACTTGGGGAATTACACTACAAGAAAACAGACAAATTGCGAGGGAAATATTGGTCGCAATTTC
>OVAN01015479.1:0-10768 GCA_900406275.1 Anastatica hierochuntica
TATTTTTGTGTTTGACCAACAATTTTGAGTCATTTTTGAAATCACCCCATATAACATTCTAATTTCTAATCATCAATAACAACTAGGGGTTTGTTCCGCGCTACACGCGGATTTTGTGTATATATATTGTTATTTTAGAAATTGTTATTGGAATTTGGCTTCGAAATTTAGATTTCAGTTCTCACTCAATTTCANTTTCTGATTCTACTCTTATTTATACACAATAATTTTTTTAATGTCTTTTGTTGGATTTATGCAGCCGTTTTCTTTGTTTTTTTTTACTCTTGTTTGCTGAATTTTTTTTATGAAGTCATTGCATTTGTGAAAGTAAAATTATCTTACCGGGTTATTTTAAGCAACAATCTTTCTAAATTGTTTGATATTATTAATTTATTTGGATTGGTTGCTTAGCTCAAATTTATTTGTATCAGTAGGCAACTAAATTTTAAAATTAAGATGTATGCATCTTTTGTATACCTTCTTAAACTTAATAATGAAACAATCAATTTATGCTAGAGACTAACTTTAAATATGATACATGACTATGCAATCGATGAATAATAAAATGAATTTGCCACAATATAAAAAACATGTTTTGTTCTTTGAAAAGGTTTATTCATATGCGCATAAATTGTTACTGATTATCTTGTTATGAAATTTTGTGCATCATCCTAATGTTATATATTTTGTAAATACTTTGAGTGTTTTTAAACCGTTAAAACATTCGTATAAATGTATTTTTCTCTTTTTGGTTTTTTTAAAAATCATTTCTTCATTTTATAATACTTCTAAGTTTGATTAATGTTTTTATTGGGTTTTTTTTTAATTTATGTTTGTGGTATCATTATAATTTTTCTTCTTGATTAATTTTCTTATGAAATGTTAATTTTTCTAAATTCAATCTAAATATATTATATAACTATTATTTGTGCATCATGTAGATCCAAATGTAGTTATAAGGTGTTAACTGGCACCTTTTAAAGTAGGTGATTTTTTTAAATTTAAATTTAAACAAATTTTGTGTATTATTTTGTCAAAATATTCTTTTAACACCCTTAGAAATTATGTTTTGAAGTGTCCATATGTATTTGGTTTTATTTTTTGGTCTCAATCTTATCTATTAAAACAGAAGTATACACCATTTTTCATATGTAATTTTTTAAATTGAAATTGTCTTAAAGTTTTTATTAAATATATGTAATGAATATAAATATCATGATTAACATTGGAATATTCATTTCACCTAATTATTATCAAAAATTTAGTTATTATTTTCAATATAAATTTTGTTAAAAAAATACAAAAATCATAAAGTGATAAAATTCAAAATAACCGTTAAAATTTATCAAAATAATTTATATAACAACATTCTTTTCTGTAGATAAACATTTTCTTTTCTGTAGATAAACAATTTGATCACATCTTTGTCCGAAGCTTCAGAGAGTTTTGTTTACAGAAGACACCAGGTTTGTTGGTTAAACATAAAAAGACAACAACCCATTGCTCAATTTGCACATTATTTGGGACATTGCATTTTCAAAAGTTCAGATTCTAAAATGAAAAAACATGTTACCTTAGGTAAGGCGAGCATAAAGTAGAGAACGATGGGGAAAAAGAGCTATTAGTTGGGTCAAGTCTAGTTATTAGGGTGTTGTTTTATGGGCTGGTCTGCATATAAGATTTAATATATGTATGTAGGGGCCCACCTGATAGGAACGAAGCATTTTTCGTTGAAGGATGTTTTTAATAACTTGATATTTTAATAAACAATTTTCTGAATCATATTTATAAATATAATGTTCATCGTATACACATTTTTTAAGTTATGATTAAACGGAGTTTATAATTAAATTATAAATCACTGGATTTTTGTTAGTTAATTTATTTGGAATTCAGTGATTATATGTCAAAATTCAATAAATAATATTATCTTAAATATTGTGTTAATGTAATATTGTGTTTTGTGGTGGGATCCACAAAGATGATGTGGCAAAGGGAGAGGCTTTCTACACAATCTGACGTGGCAGCATGAGGGCTCAAAATGACTCCTTTTTAATTAGTATAACTAGGGGAATACCCGCGCGTTTTTAATTAGTATAATATAATATAATAATATTATGTTATGAAACATTAACTATCACTACAAGAAAACACATAAAAATTGACGGTAATATTCTTTGGATTTTCATTAGAAATAAACTTTTATGACGGAACATCAACGAAAATTATCGTCAGATCTATTTTATAAAAAATTAAAAATCGTCAAAAATTTTCAGAGGATATCTGGCGAATAATTTTGTCAGAAATTTCCAACAACTTTTCTACGACAATTTTCATCAAAAATTTTCGATGATTTCCCATGAACTAATTTTTTATGAAATTTCCGACAATTTTTATACGATAATTTTCATTGAAAAAATTTATTAAACGACATAATTTTTTACAAAATTTAAAAAATAATTTATTAAGAACTAAACTAAATGTAATATACCAAACATATTTTATAAATATGAAATATAAAACTACAAATCATCCTTCACAAGAAATAAAGCATACAAAATATACGTTCAAAATTTATTGACACAACTATGAATTTAATTGATTTTTTATATTAAATTAAGGTTTAATCTTTTTTTTCTTTGTTTAATTTTTGGACATCTTCAATTTTTTCATTCTTTTGTATATTCTTCATTTCATCCACGGTTTGTTTATAATTTTTTCCATACAAATGTAAAGAGAAAAATGTATAAATTTTTTAAACATTAATAACCACCTAAATGCTAATTAAAAGTAAACATCTCATATAAATTACATTCAAAACTAATCACCTAATTGTATATTCTAAACATATACATATAAATTACATTCTTAACTAACCACATCAACATAATTTTATTAAAATCTTAAAATCTAATAAACAACAACAATTTCGTTAGCAAAAAAAAAAACAACAACAAAAATTGAAACTTAAAAGGTTAAAAAAATTTCCTTGGGCAAGATTTGTGAAGAAGACAAGTTTATATTAGAGAGTGGTAGTTTTGGAGTTGTGAAAAAATGAAAATTTTTATTTGTAGAAAAACTATAACTGTTATTTCCGTTAGATTTTCGTCGGAATTTATTAAAAAAAATTGATTTTGGCGGTTAATCGAAATTTTGAGGGGAAAGTTTAGATTTCATCAGATTTCGTGGAAATTATATTTGGAGAAAGAGTATGTAGACTCCATGGGAGTTTCGTCAACAAAAAAAAAACTAAAATTTGGTTTTGGCGCTCAATTTTTAAAATTTTGTATGGACTTGCCTAGCCAATCTTTTTAAAAATATTTTTATTTTTATTATTTAATTATTTTATTCGAATAAAAAATTCATCGAAAATTAGTCAGAAATTTCCAGCGAAACATTTATTATAAAATTTTTAATATATTTTGTTAGAATCCGTTTGGAAATTTCCGACAGATTTAGTTTTCATCGAAAAATTCTTACGAAAAACCGACCCATTAATTTGCTCATATTTTCGTTATAATTGGTCATAATCTCGCCGAAAATTTCCAACGGAATTTTTCCGTCAGAAATTCCCTTTGTTTTCTTGTAATGTATTGACTAAGTCTTTGATTGGTAACCATCTTTTAGAAAAAAAAAAACAATGAGGAACGTCTTGTTTCTCTCAGTACCTCGATTATTTTACCATTTATAAGTAATTTGTGACCAAAATTTAAAGATGTGCGACCCATCGTTTTTCTCTTCATTCCTCTAAGATCGATGAACTACAGAAGAAATATATTCCTTTATAAATTTGTTGAGGAATTGTTTTTCCTCTTTGTCATATTTTCAATTTTCTTTTCATTCTTTTTTATTCATGTTCCTATTCATTCCTCTAAATACTTTAGTGGTTACCAATTAAAGCATAAGAGTCTAACATTATTTATATCATTTTAATATGTAAAAGATTGTCTAACAAGTTAATCCTACCACCTAGGGCTGGGTATGGGCATCAAACCTGAATCTAAAATAGTTGAACGAGTTTGAACCTAAGTATTTCGGATTTTGAATAATATTAACCCGATCTGAACCCAAACGGGTATCCGAAGAATCCGAGGAATCCGAAAAACTCGAAAAATCCAAACCCGAAACTTGAATAAATATTTGAAGATATTCAAATACCCCAAAAATACTTCCAAAATATCCGCAAAATACTCGAAATATCCGATAAAAACCCGAACGATTCGAAAAAAATTCAAAATACCCGAACCAAATACCTAACCCAAATTTATCCGAACCCAACGTCTATCCGAGCAGAAAATTAAAAATACCCGAACGAATATTGTAGGGTTGGAGTTTTGGATGCAAACCAGGTTGTACAGTCGAACGCCGAACCCTAATACCAACTTTCTTTTACGCTTTTAGTGACATTTTATTCGGACCAAAATCAACAGAGTACAAGAGACAAAAATGAAAAGTAGACCTTATCAATACCACATATACCTTATCAAAGACCACATACATATCCATATCAAACCATGAAAATGTCAATTAATGCTAAATCTCATTAGTCACGCCATTTATAACGCTTTTGAATATGTTTTAAAACGTACATTTTTGTTTAAAGGTATCATTCAAGATTCAAATAAATTTATAATTTGATTAGTGGCACCATTTATAGCTCTATGAATTGCAAAATTTGATAAGCATAACTTTTAATCCAGATTTCCTATATATATAACATATCGAAACATATATAAAAATATTTCAGCAATAATCGTTCATCCAGAAACAAGTTATGTTTGTATCAAAACAAGAGATTTATACTAGTAGAAAAAAGGCTATAACCACGCTTTAGCAACGAAAAAATATGGCTATAGGATCGTAAATTCTTTTTTTCGTGGCTAAATCGTGGCAAAATCATTCATATAGCTACGATTAGCCACGAAAAAAAGTCACATCCTATAGCCACGATTTAGTCACTAAATATGTCGTGGTTATAACACTTTTTTTACTAATTTTCTAAATAACATGTTCATTAAAAAATAATTCACACACACACACATATATATATATATATATAAGTTGCATTAGAGTTTGATCTGCACGGGCGTGCGGTTGTTATTTTATTTTTCTATATTTATTTTACATTGTATCATGTCTTTAATTATTTATATTGGGGGCGATTGGTATCATGACTTTTAAAACTGTAGACACTTTAAAATAAATAAAAGTTTTAAAGTTAAAATTTTGTCAATCATGCTTTAACTGTCCTAAAATCACTCACAGCTCCTACAATTTCTCACAGTGTTGATTCTTCTATTTTTCTTTTACGCTTTGAATTTTTTAAAAGTCCACAATACATGGAGGCTGATTGGTGTTTTACTGTAAAGGCTTTAACTTTTCTTACGGTCTTTAAAGTTTAAATTTTTCCAATCATAATTTAAAACATTAAAAGTTTTAAAAGTCTTCTTAAATTTCTCACAGCCTTTAATGTAGATTTTTTTCTTCATTTAACGTTGTTTTCTTAAAGCCAATAAATTATGACTTTATTTTTTTTAAAAGTCACAACCCTTTTATTTTACAGTAAAAGTTTTAACAGCAATCTTTTATTTTAAAGTCCTCACAGCAACAGTATTTACAGTTCTAAACAATCGAGCCCATTATTTTTTTTTAAAGTAACAGACAAACTTTTAAAATAAAATTTAACAGTTACAGTATAAAGTAAAAGTCATAAACAATCACCCCTATTATGTCAGGAGCACATATCGGTTTTAAATATCAAAATAATTAAATTAATAAATTAAATAAGTCATTTGTTATGATTGATTAACTTTTAGTTAGTTAATTAGAGTTGATTTGACTTTTTTATCCATAAAGTAACATATGACATAAATATTATTTTCAAAATGATACTTATAATTTAATACGGTTGATGATATCTACGTGTTTCCGTCCATATTTCATAACTTACTTAAAATATGTTTGGAGACTAAAAGTAATGAAAAGGTCTCTAGAAAAGCTCTGGTAATAAAAGTTATTAAGTTGTTGATTACTTAACTATCCCTCTGTTCAATTTTTAAATGAGATTTAAGTTTGATGCACAAAATTTAATAAACTACAAACTTTTAAACAATTTATCTCGTTTACATATAAATGTCATTAACCGACACTAATTCAACAAATGAAAAAATAAGATGCGTTACATGATTGGTTAAAAAAATTAAATAGCTCTAAATTTTTGCATCGAAACTTGAAAACACCATTTACGGAAACAAATAAATCTTCCTAAAATTTCAGTCAAAGTGAAATGGAGGGAGTAATAAAGATCATGTGACATGTCAATGAAACTAATTAAGAGGACTCCTTCAACAAGTAATTTTACAAGGGCGAAAGAAAAACACAACTAATTAATTTGACATTTGTTACATTCAGTTTAGATTCAAACAGTAATTGATACTACCCGATCTTCACGTAAAAATAACATAATTATATAAAAACCGCAAATCATATTTTTTTCCGGTAGCATATATATATACTATATGATTTCTAGCCTTTTAGAACGTGACCAGAATATACAATCAAACAAAAAAAAAAGCGAAGGATAAACATACATAGTGTTTTCCTCATTTGAAAACTATATCATCAGTTTGTAAATTAACAAAACAAACAAAAGTTTGGGAAAATCATAAATGCTTCTTCTATTATTTTTTTTCAATTTTTTTTCCGATTTGTAACTCCGCCAAAAAAAAAAAGATGAAAAAGAGTTATATATAACAATCTAGACCACGGAACCTTCATAAATCGTTGAAAGTTTCAGTCTAAAGGATCGAACCGCCAACTTTGCTCGTTTAGATGTATATCTTCTCAAATTACGTACTGAACCGGACCGGTTATAACCGGTCGTAGCTTTAAACGCAGCCGTTTTATTAACCAACGGCCTTCCCTTACGAACCGTCGACTCGCTTGCTTTTCCGTTAAAAGCCTCGACGGAATCGTTAGGCTGAGTCAGCATCATGATCGGCGAGATTCTCACTTTCTTTCGCCGTCGAGACTCTTTCCCCACGGTGTTCTGGATCGCGACGCTTGCTTTCACGGCGAGAGCCGCCATGTCCGACGCCGTGAGACGGTTCTGACGCTTAGAGATCGGGAGGACGAAGTAAATCTGCTCCGCCTTAAGCGGCTCTTCCGAGTTGATCGCCGGGATGAAATCGTCGTAGTAGAGAGAATCCGAGTCGCAGATGAAATAAGAGGAAGGTCGAGAGGAAGACGAAGATGATGAAGCGGCCGCAGATTCGGCTTCGAGCACCTGAGAAGCTAGTACCGGAACATTGTATTCGCGGAGATCGCCGTTAACCGTCACAATTTTCACCGTCGGCGAAGAATTTGAGTTACTCCTATTAAACGATACACAGATTCCCATTTTTCGATTGAAGTGAAAATTGCAGAAGAAATTCGATAGTTAACGACGATAAGAGAAATTTGGTCAGGGTTGGGGTTTATATAGAAGAAGAGTGACGTAAGTAAACTACAAAACGGGTTGATAAAAATCTGAATTTCTAAACCGGTTACGGTTTAGTTCTGTCTAACCGGTAGCTGATTCAGTTTTTCTGTCTGGTTAGAAGAATACTTGCCACGCTAAGTAAAATGACATATAATCTTTTCCTTAATCTTAGTTAATAAAGTCTTTAATTTATTTTATTTTCGTTTTACATTAATCGAATTGGAAACTAAAAAGTATTTTTCTACTTATCACAATATCATTTTTTATCGACAACACCTATATCTGTGATAGACAATTTTGCATACATGACATTTTTCACACCATCGGAACGATTATCATCGATGTAACAATTTGAAACTGGGTTAAAATCACGTTTAACAATGCAATAAACTGCATTTTCCTGTCGTCGATGTAGTTTATTTATAAACTAATATTACAAAAATATTTTCCGTGTGAGATAGAATATTTCTTTCTATATTACTAAGAGGTGTATTCAATCATTGATTTTGAGAGATTTGTATTAAAATATGTAATCATGTGTTATTGAAACAAAAATTTTAAAAAGTTTTTCAAAATTCAATGTTATTGGAATAATGATTTTAAAATATATCATCAAATCTAGTGTCACTGGAATATACTTACAAAGATAATTTAGGTGGGATTCCTGTTAAAATTACAAAGATCCAAATCACATGTATTTAGGTGGGATTGCAGAGAATTTTAAAAACAAATCACAACAAATGTCCTAATTCACCAAAATCATTTGAAAACTCATGAAAAATCAAATATTCTTGAATACTCATTTCAGTTCTTCCCCTAAGAATGCCATCCAACAAATCTCTTTTGAGTATATTTTGATGTTTTAAGAGCATCTCCATTGGAGAACCTTACCAAAGGTTTTTAACTTTTTTTTGTCAGATTTAAAAAAAAAAATTTAAATTCTGACCAATCGCAGACTGCCATGTGTCGTGGGACCCGCGTAAACAGTATAAGAGTTGATTCTTATTTGGTAGTTTTAAGAGTTGGCTCTTAAAACAAAATAAATATTAAATTCATTTTTATGTTAAGAACCTTGTTAAGATACTCTTTAAAACCACCGATGGACATGTTCTAAGGAAGTTTCAAATGAAATCAATACACACATACCAAAATTAACCTACATGCGCACGTAAAAGTAGATCAATAAAGAAATATAGTTATGGTCATATATGTATGGGCACGTATGCAAAACGATAGTCTCTTATCAATAATCTCTTCTTTAAAAAGGCATCAATTGTCTCTATGGATTTTTTGTATCCTTCTAATTTAATTTCAAAAAAAAAAGATTCAAAAATCTGAAAGCGAAGTCAGCAATGACGCGGCACCCGATCGCAAATCACAAAACGTGACCTAAAAAAATCTGTAACGCAATTTGTATTAATTGACAATGGAGGTGATTGGTTTGAAGGACACATATTGTAACGGCAATGATTTTAAAATTAAAAATTGCTGTTAAAATTTTGACTTTAAAGTATTAGTTGTAATTTTTTTTAAATAAAGTCACATATTATTGGCTTTAAAAAAATAACGTAAGAAAAAGAAAAAAAAAGAAATAAACTGTGAGAGAATTAAGAATTGATTTTAGGACTCTTTTTATGTTAAAGTATGATTGTAAAATATTTAATTTTAAAAACTATGTAAAAAGTTAAAAGTCTCTACAACGTATTACCGATCATCTCTTATGATTCAGCAATTCAACCCGACATTATTTTTTTTTGTTAAATTTTTTTTTTATCAAAACCACTTTTGTTTATTCACTTTGTATCACTTGTATTGTCTACAATTCTTATATATTGTTGAATCAAGTTCTCATTGCATCTTTGATTCAAGGAACAAGAATTGGAACAACATTCATTAGAACAAGATTATTGGGGTCCTTAAGGGGGTCCTTAGAGCATCTCCATCCGTAGTCCTTAGTCCAAAAATCCTTAACTATTCATGGGTGGGATTCATTAATAGTTAAGGATTTTTGGACTTTGGAGTCTTTAAAATCCTTGGTTAAGGATCAATCCTTAACTATTTTCGCGGGCCCCACGACACGTGGCGGTCCGCGATTGGTTAGAAATTTTGTTTTTTTTTGTTTTTTTTTTTAAATCAGAAATGGTGGGGCCCATGAATAGTCAATGATTTTTGGAGAGTCTCACGGATGGAGATGCTCTTAAGGAGAAAGGGGGAGAGAAGGGGAGAGAGGACCGACAAAAACAACAAAACCGAAGAGAAAAGTCCTTAAATAAGAAACGTTTTGGCTAGGTCCTTGTACTGTTCACGGGCCCCACTAATACGTGGCAGCCCGTAATTGGTTAGTCTTAAAAAAAATAAATTAAGAACCCATGAAGGATCCTAGCAATAATCTTGCTCTTATACTTGCTGAATCAGATCAGCTATTATCTTTAACAGAGATTGTACAATGCACAAATCACCTTTCTGACGTCTCTTGTTCAATGCAGCCGCCGAGCCGCTGCTTCACTCGTCTTCCACTCACATCACAACCATCGGGAAATATTTCTTTACGATGCCCAGATGCTATAACAGAGTATTCACTAAGCCTCGCCACATACTCTAGTAGCTCAGTTAGTAAAGATGGGCAACTCTTTCTCAGATAATCAAACCCATCTGTTTGCATCACACCAGACATTTTATATTTGTTCTACAATTTCATAGTTTACTAAATTACAATCTCCGTGCATGTTAACTAATAGATATCCGACACCATTGTTTTCTCTATTGTTAAGTAAGTCGAGACCATTGTTACAAGTTTTTTTTTTTTTTATAACTCCATCGTTACAAGTTACAACCTTTGTTCAGTAGTTTATTAACTTACATACGATCAGCGAGCAGCAAGTAGGACTTTTTAAAAGTTCTTAACCAAATACTTATAAAGGAATGCGAAGATGGATGTTTTGTTTTTGGAAAATCAACACATTCGTAATCCATTATTACCTCATATCATCAAAACAATTGTTGGGGTCAAAAACTGTTCCGACGAAATCGATGCCTGAAAAAGACTACGGAAACGATGTTTTCTCCTTCGTACACAGGAATCGCAAGAATATCTGAAAACTCTGAGATTCTCATCGTTCAGGCTGTCTCTTCCCGACCTGGCTACAAAGCTTCGGAGATAGTCGATCATGAACAATCTCCGCATAAAGTCTGTCCGCCTGCAAGCAGCTAGAGCATCCAAGTGCTAAGGTTAGCATTGATGGTTCTCGGATAACTCTCACGAGGCCACACGATACGTCCTCCGGAGCG
>OVAN01015480.1:0-11301 GCA_900406275.1 Anastatica hierochuntica
GCAAGTTTGGGCAATGGCACCTATTCCCACCACTCCCTCCCGCTTCCCCCATAAATCGATTTACGCAAATTTCTCTTATCTATTTTGGGAAGCAGAAAAAATAGGGACACCTGTGGAGGCTCTACATATGTTCCCTTGGATTATGTGGTACATCTGGAAGACAAGAAACAAACTTGTCTATGAAAACTATAGAGAGTCGACAGAGAATATACTTGATCTTGCCATCCAGGAAGCGACAAGCTGGACAAAAGCAATGGAAACCCCTGGTGATGGGGATGTAGCAGCCCAAGAAGAGAATATACCGCCACCTCCCCCACTAACCACAATCATTGGAGATAAAGTGTGCCAAATTGATGGATCATGGAGCCCAACAGCATCTTTTAGCGGATATGGATGGGTGATCATGGAAGGAAATACTAAAGGCGAGTTTGGAAGTAGAAGTGCACTAGCCAATCTCTCTCCACTTCATGCAGAGTTAGAAGCGTTGCTCTGGGCTATGGAATGTTTGATCTCGCTATCTCGAGTATACATTGTTTTTGCAACGGATTGCATGCAACTGATCTCGATGGTATCTAACCCTGTGGAATGGCCAGCATTTGCAGCAGAGCTTGAAGAATTTAATGCACTCAAAAGCGTTCTCCCTGTGTTTAATATTTTTTATATTTCTAGAAAGCTAAATACGGTAGCAGACGATCTTGCCAAAAAGGCAAGATCTAAAAACTTTGTATTTTCTCATGTAAGCACCGCGGTTGTTGTGCCTCTCCTAGCGGAAAGCACATTACCGGAACCTTAATGAATTAAATTTGTCGTCAAAAAAAAAAAAGATGCAATGAAGTAAAAGAAAAAAGAAAAAAATTTAGAATTTCTTCAAAAAGAAAAGAGATTTAGAATGATCCATAAAAAATGAAGAAAGAGAGTTCTTTGAAAACAATTTCCAAATGACTTCATGAATATGTGTTACATGACTATTTATATGAACTACTTGATAATACCCAAAACTATTCTCTGGAAGTTTCTTGCGACGACGATCGCGAAAAATACCCAAAATCTAGGGTTTCTCTTTCGATCAAATTTCCCAAATTTCTTCTCTAATCTTCCTCACCCAATCCTTTCTAAGCTTCTCCGGAATATCCTAGAGCTATAAAGCTTGACTATGGCTTCAGAAAGAGAGTTATGGAAATCACTTCAGAATCTAAAGTTGGGAAGTGATTTGCCGCCATGGACGGTCCATGAAGATGTGCAGAATCAATTTGAAAAGGATCATCATATGTGCCTAGTTGCTAAAGGTCTCAACTCCAAACATCAACACCCTGCAGGTATGCGTAATACCCTTCTTAGAGTTTGGGGTATGTATGGAAAGATAGATGGTAGAATCAATGAGGATGGAACGGTTAACTTCTATTTTAAGCATGAACATCAAATGATCTCAATTCTAGAGAACCAACCTTACACTTTTAAAGGATGGATGGTTTCGCTAGATAGGTGGGAGCATAGACACTGGCCTACTTTCCTTAGGATTATACCTTTCTGGGTTCAAATAGAAAATATACCTTCGGAATATCGTACCAGGGGAATAGCTGACAATATTGCCTCCAACTTTGGTCATGTTGATGAAGTCTCTGTTATTGAACCTACCCTCTACAAGCTAGGTGAGATTTGGGCTAAAATTGACTTTGATATAGATAGTAAAATCTCTCTGGCTAGGATAGTGAACATATTCCGACAAGAAGAACCAGTAGAGCTGGAGTTTAAGTGGCTGGGTTTAATGAAATTTTGTAAAACCTGCGGAAGTTTGAGACATGAGATGCAGATCTGTCCTCAGATGGATGCCAAAAAAGGTTTTGAGAAAAGGATGCTTGAGCTAGGAGAGCCTGCAGATAGTATTAAACAGATCCAGACAGCTCAAGATCATATTCATGCAGAGGAACAAAAGCTGCATGATCTCAAAGGTAAAGGTGTTATGGTCTATAAAGAAACGAAGCATGGTGATGTAGAAGCAATGCAGTGGGAGATGATCAGTAAGCTCAATTCTCAAGGCCAGAAAGGGATTATCATTAAAGAATCAGAATCAGGTTCGCCAAGCAGAGAAACTAACAAAAGGAAAGCTGAAAATATCACAGATGTTGAACAAAGCAACAAAGATTCTCAATCTAAGAAAGCGGGGAGGGTGGAGACCCCTAAACCACCCTCAGCAGAATGAAGATCCTTCATTGGAACTGTCAGGGGATGAAGAACCCTCTAACAGACAATTTTTTGGACAACATCAGCAGAAAGCATCATCCTGATGTTGTGTTCCTCATAGAAACAAAAAATAATGATGCTTATGTAAATAGTGTAGGTAAAAGGCTGGGTTTCTCTAATGCTTTTGTATTCTCAGCAGATTGTTTAAGGGGAGGTTGGGCAGTTTTTTGGAAAGATAATGTAAATATCAGGGTTGAAGGAGAACCTTCTCTGTATTATACTAAACTCTATGTAGAAGCAGCTGAAATATATTTCTGTTTAATATACATCTATGGCCATCCAATCAAGTCAATAAGAAATAAACAGTGGAAAGAAATACAAAGTCTAGAAGCAGCATCGTCTGTCCACTCTACTCCTAAGCTTTATCTAGGAGATTTTAATGATGTTTTGAACAATTCTGAAAAACAAGGAGGCTCTGTGAGATCTAACAATTCTTTTGTCTGTTTTAAGAATCTGGTTACCACTCTAGGTCTCAAGGATGTCAAGACTTTTGGAGGCAAATTTACCTGGACTGGGAAGAGACATAATTACAGAGTTAAAACAAGAATAGACAGAGCTTTAGCAAATCTATCCTGGCTGGATGAATTCCCTGAAGCATATGTACAATTGCTTCAATGGCAAGGCTATGATCACAGACCCATTTTACTGGTTATGGAAGGTAATTCTTGGAAAGGAAAGAAGATCTTTAGATATGAAAACAGATGGCATCATATTCAATCCTTCAGGCACACTTTTAAAGATATTTGGAATAAGGAGGAGGTAATCTCTCTTTTCAATCCTTTATGGAATCCTTGAGGAAATCTAGACACATCCTCTCTAGGTGGAGGTACGAAAATGTGCCAAACACATGTAAGAAAATCCAGGAACTTCAACATGAGCTACATGCTCTTTATGATTCCTCTGTGGATGTTTTTGCCAGAATTCATGACACTAAGCAACAACTTACAATGGCTTACAAGCTTGAGGCAGAATTCTGGAGAGCTAAAAGCCGCATTCAATGGCTAAAAGCAGGTGAAAAAAATACTCAATTCTTCCATGCAACAACAAAAAAGAGAAGACACCACAACTGAATTTTAGCTCTTAAGGATTCTGCAGGCATTCTGAGATGAAACAGTAAGGATATTCATCAGGTCATTAAGCATTATTTCACTAATCTCTATTCCTCATCTGGCAGAACCTTAGAAGACTGGAAGCAAAAACTCACATCTGTTCCAAAAAGAGTCACGTGTGAGATGAATGCATCACTTACATCTCCATTACTGAGGAAGAGATTTAGAAGGCTATTACTTTGATGAACCCAGATAAAGCAGCAGAACCTGATGGTTTCACAGCAGGTTTCTTTCAATATCATTGGCATTCTATTAAGCGAGGTGTGATCTCTTATATTCAGAATTTCTTCAACTTTGGTTCTTTAGAATCTGGAATGAATCACACTTACATTTGTTTAATCCCCAAGGTTCAGAACCCTATAGAAGCCAAGGATTTTAGGCCTATAAGTTTATGTAATATAGCCTACAAGATCATATCTAAAGTGTTAGCTGAAAGACTTAAACCTATACTTCAACACTTGATCTCAGAGAATCAGACTTCTTTCATTCCAGGTAGGCTTATTACAGATAATGTTTTAATCGCTCATGAGCTGTTACATAGTCTCACTACAAGAGATAGAGTGAATAAGTATATGGCTTTAAAGCTAGACATCACAAAGGCCTTTGATAAACTAGAATGGGACTTCATTGAACATATGATGAGATTGTTGGGTTTCAATGATACCTGGTGTCACTGGATTATGAGATGTATTACTACAGTCACCTATTCGGTTTTGATTAATGGAAGTCCTTCTGATATAATTTATCCACAGAGAGGGATTCGACAGGGGGATCCTTTATCCCCTTATATTTATCTTCTTTGTACATAAGCTTTATCTTCTCTCCTAAATAGTCTGGTCAAAAAGGGATCCATCCATGGTTACAGAGCCAGTAAGAGTGGCCCCTCAATATCTCATATCCTCTTTGCGGATGACTCTTTACTTTTTTGCCAGGCTAATCCTTAGGAGTGTCAAATATTGATGAAAGCTCTTCAAGATTATGGAGAAGCTTCAGGCCAATTTGTGAATTACAGCAAATCTGCAATCATGTTTGCAAAAAATACCTCGCAGGATGTTCAAAGGATCCTCAGGATGTTGACATCAATTACTCAAACTGGATGCTTTGGAAGATATTTGGGATTACCAGAGGTGATTGGCAGAAACAAGACAGAGGTTTTTTCTTTCATTAAACAAAGAGTAAAGGATAAGCTTAACTCTTGGTCTTCTAAGCTCTTATCAATAGCAGGGAAAGAGGTACTAATAAAAGTTGTAGCTATGGCTATCCCTACTTACTCCATGTCTTGTTTCTTGCTTCCATCTAGAATCATCAAATGTATTACTCAAGCTATCCGCAAATTTTGGTGGTCTTCTGGTGATAAAAAGAATAGGATCCCTTGGATAGCTTGGCATAAAATAAAACAATCTAAAGCAGCAGGGGGTCTTGGTTTTAAGAATCTTAGTCTTTTTAACAAAGCTTTATTGGCTAAGCAGGGTTGGAGATTACTTACTAACCCCCAATCTCTTTTTGCCAAGGTCTACAGAGCCATATATTACAACAAAAAGACTTTGTTCCAATCATTTGCAGGCCCCTCTTCCTCTCATGCATGGAAGAGCATCTCTCTAGTATTATCATTCTTACAACAAGGTATGACATGGACTCTTGGTAATGGGCAGTCTATTAGTCTCTTCCATGATAATTGGCTACCTACCATGCCTCCTAGACATCCTCTTCCTAATCATTCTCATAGGCATGAAAATTTGTTGGTTGCGGATCTTCTGAATGATATAGGCAATCATTGGGATAACTCAAAACTGCATTCCTGGTTAAATCCATCTGATGCAAATTATATCAAGCTTATTAGATCTAGCCTTTTTAACAAAGCAGACCAACTTGAATGGATTCATTCCAGGAATGGTGGCTACAATGTTAAGGATGGTTATAAGCAACTAAGTCTTCAAATCAATCCTGCTCAATCTAGCTCCTCTGCAATTTTTCAGAAACTATGGACACTACCTGTTCCACCAAAAGTTAAACTTTTCTGGTGGCGAGTTCTGCACCATAGTTTACCAGTTGGAGTAGAATTATGCAGGAGAAGGCTATCAGTCTGCAAAAATTGTTATTTCTGTGGTGATAATGATATATCTATAAATCATGTTCTGTTTCAATGCAGGCTAGCTCAAGAATTATGGAACCTGGCACCTTTGGGAAGCTCATTAGGTGAACAATTTAGCCTTAGCTCCTTGGTTGATAATGTTGATGCGATCACTACCCTTACCATCAAAACAGAGGGCACAAGGGTTAATCTGGCAGCATTTATTGGTCGGAGACTTTGGCTAACTCGCAATTTGCTTGTCTTTCACGACAAGACAATATCTATCCCAGAGATCATTAACAAGTCTCTCTCAGAAATGAGCCTATGGCAAGAAGCAAATACAACTGTAAACACTTCCTATCCTGAGTATCAAGCTTCTCAACTGTTTCATACATCCGATCAGGTATCCTTTTCATCACATTCCTTTACTTGCAATGTCGATGCATCTTGGAAATCAGAAAATGAGAAAGGAGGAATAGGATGGATTATTACAAAGGAATCCCAAGTTGTAGTTCACGGTTCTACGTCCATTGACCCTATTAGAACCCCTCTAGAAGCAGAGGCTTATGCTCTTAGGGAGGCTATAGTCAATGCATACAGATTGGTATATGAGAACATCTTGTTCTGTGGAGACAATCAAACACTATATTCCCAACTTCAGAAGAACCAGGCTAATACTAGGATGGATACAAGACTGATACAAGGGGTGAATTCATATGTTGGAGATATCTTGCTAATAATCAGAAACATGAAAGGAGTTAAATTCAAATACATTGGCAGAGAGTATAATGATCAAGCAGATGGTTTGGCCAAACTTGCAAGGCAAAACTCTCAAACATGTGTAATCACATGGTCCTAATTTGTAGTTTTGTATCCTGGTTTAATTAAAAGTTGATTGTTGACAAAAAAAAAAATATGAACTACTTGTTTGGATAAGTCTAATCACATGGACTTGAATCTTGGTTTCCTTATGCTTACTTTAATAGAATATTTACGTCTTTAGAATAGCTTTTAAATTTTGGTTATTGATTATTTTGTTTTTTTTTACTTTTAAATAATTTTAAACAATATTTGGTGGAACAACAAAATATCATAAACAAAAAGTTATTTCAAAACCACAAACAATGAAAATCTTAAAACATTATAAGCTACAAAGATTGACCTATAAGAAGGCCCAACATCGGCCCAACAAAATTGGAAAATAATAGACGGTGCTAGTGTAAGACACGTGTACGAGATTTCTTGTGATCCAATTAAACCAATTGGTTAACGATTCCAAAACTGTGGAAGTCACGGTTATTGTAGAAAACCACTGAAATCAAATTAATTTATTTCTATATAAATTAAATTACTCTTTTTAAGCCTCCTTTGATAATTGACTTTCTCTTTGTTCTTTGCCAGTTTCTGTCAATCAAGTCGAGTATTTTTTCTGAGCAAACCCTAATTTGGACGAATCGCACACAGTTTCTTCTTCGAGTATGTTTCTCTTCGCCTTTTTTTTTTTGCTTCATCTCGATTCGAGTTTTAGGGTTCGAGGTATTTTTCTTTCCTGGATCGTGTTTACAATTTAGAAAGTTATGATCTTTGCGTGCTTAAATTTTGTAGAGTCCGATCGTATCACCATGGCTAAGAGTTCCTTCAAGGTGGCTAATCCTCTTGGTTAGTTTCTTAGTTCCTCTCTTCTTTTTTCTTTTGTTAGCTTATCGCCGACTCTTCTTCTTTGTTCAGCGAATAGAAGTTTTTGTATCAGATTACGAGTATTGATTTTCTCGGGAAAACTTGTTTCAGATGGTTTCTTGTTAATGAGATTTGCGGAATCTGATTCTGATTTCAGAACTCTCTGGGCTCTGATTCGAACTTTGTATATGATCTTGATTCTTACTTTAGTGTTTCGTTGATCTGTTCGTGTTTGTTAATGCCTCTTATGAGTACAAAATTAAACTAATTTATCTCTGAATCCCTTTGAGATTTTCTTGATATCTGTGTTAATGCAAACTTTGTTCTTATGTTGTTTAAAGCTTTTCATGTTGTGATCAATCTTTGTGGTTTGATTTTTGTTAATCAGAGACAAGGATGAATGAAGCTACTCGAATCAGAGAGAAGTACCCTGACAGAATCCCCGTAACGCTCACTTGATTGAACTTACATTTTAATCCTGTTTTTACTAATTTTAGTTGACAACATTGTTCTAATTAAGAATAATTGTCATTGCAGGTGATTGTGGAAAAGGCTGGACAAAGTGATGTTCCTGACATTGACAAGAAGAAGTGAGTTAAATTCTTCTCTTCTGCTCTCTTTGTGTTATCACAATCTTGAAAACTATGCTTTACAGTAACACAAATGTGTCCTTCCTTCCATCTTCTTTAGGTACCTTGTGCCAGCAGATCTAACCGTTGGCCAATTTGTATACGTGGTTCGTAAAAGAATCAAGCTTGGAGCTGAGAAAGCCATCTTTGTCTTTGTCAAGAACACATTGCCTCCAACTGGTAAGGATTTAACCTCTTTTACAACAATCTAGATCGAATTTTCGTTCTTCACTGTTAACCCGGTTTCACTTGTCTTCTTCCTTTTATAAAAGCTGCATTGATGTCTGCAATCTATGAAGAACACAAAGATGAAGATGGATTCCTCTACATGACTTACAGTGGAGAGAACACTTTTGGATCTTTTACCGCTGCTTGAATGAAAATCGATCTGATTGATGTACATACATAAAATCAGGAAGATAAGATGTACATTCACTTCCCTCTAGTGCTCTGGCTTTTACTCTGCTTTGATGTTTGAATCTTTTGGCTTTTAGTTTTTTTTTTTACTTTTGAATTTGGATTTGGTGATATTAGTCAAATAACATTGTGGGACTAATGAGTCACTTTCGATCATGATGATCAATCTTTGAAAACTTGTTCATATAATCACAAGAACAAAAGCAGTAACAACAATTTAGAAGATTGGTTAAAAATGTCTTGACAAAAGGCAAAAACTTTTGTAACAACTTTTAACCACAACTCTATACAAAAGCCAAAGCTCCTAAACAGAATCTCATGATTTTCTTCATCTGTTCTAGCATTCTGGAACGAGACTGAAGGGGTTTTACTTGATCTCTTTCTCGTCGTCGTAAAGTCGGCAGATGTTTTTATGTGGTTTTACCTAACAAGGTTCAAGAAGGATGTCAAAGAATCAACATCTCTCTTCTCTGACGGATACTTGATTGGTTTTGGAGAGTTCTTGGGGAACACAAGTATCGTTGGGAAGCTTCCGAGCTGCAACTCCCCTTTAGCAAACTCCTTTTGGTCACCATCAGCTCTAAACTTAGCAACCTTCACGCTGTTTCCCTTCAACTTATCGGCTAATTCATCAAACGAAGCTTCCATTGCCTGACAAAATGGGCACCACGGCGCATAAAGCACTACGATCCAAGCCTCTTTCCGGTTCTCCAGCTTCAGCAAATTCTCAATCCCTTGCCTACTTAAGTTGACAACATTCTCACTTTTGAAGATATCGGCTACTGTGGAAGATGTACCGTTGACATTAGCGGTTGCGTTTCCGTTGTCTGTCTCCTTGATATTCCCTTTGTGAAGTCCACACTCTTTAGCCTTAGCATCTTCCCACCACCATCGCCCTTCTCTTTCGTGCTGACCTGGTAAAACCGCCCTCGTGCAAGGCTCACATCCAATTGAAACATAACCTGCAGCGTGCAGAGCATTCACTGGAACATCCATAGTCCTCAGGAAATTCCAAATATCGTTCCCTTCAACGTTCGCCACTGGATTCCACTTCACCAAACTACCAACTCCACCATCTAATCCTTCAAACACTGGATCAACTTGAACAACCGGAATCTCTGATCTTGTCCCGGGTGATTGATCTTTTCTTTGCCCCGTGATCCAAGCGCGTAAACCCTTCAAAGCACGCCTCAAAGGTCTCACCTTTCTTATACGGCAACACTCTTGATGACCATCTTCATAGAAAGAGAACAAACCCTTGTTCCTCACCAGAGCTTGAACCTCAACAGCATCAGGAAACATGTATTCAATCCGAATACCATAGTGTTTCTCCACCGTATCAAAGAGTCTGTATGTTTCTGGATTCAACCTCCCTGTGTCCAAACTGAAAACTCTAAAGGGTCTTCCCGTTAAATGAGCATACTCGATGAGAGCAACATCTTCTGCTCCACTGAAACCACACAAAACCACAAATTTGCTCAATTAGCAAAAACGTCAAGAACTAAAGAAAGTCTCATTATCAGACTGAATCGTCCTTTACCTAAAGGCGATAGCAATATCATCTCCAAATTTCTCAAGGGCTTTGTCCATAATTTCAAGAGGAGAAGCATTCTCTAGCCTCTTTGCTATCTCCTCAAAGTCTTCAACTTCCACCACATCTAGTTTCTCTGTTTTTGTAATAAAGTCACACAAGATCATTAGCACATAAACTAAACCAACCAAATTAAAAACTAAGATCAAAATGGAGAAAACTAAACACAAGTTACCAGAAGCCACCATTGATGGTGCTTGAGGAACAATTGATTCCTTTGTAATTGACTGCACATTTGAAGGTTTCAAAGAAGATCGCTTTCCAGACAAACTCAGAGACGACGCAGAGACATTGATACGATCCAATAACCTCAACGAACCAATTCGCGATACTGAATTTTCAAAACAAAACCGAACTCGAATTAGTTTCTTCATCGATCGTTATTTGTAAAAAAGAGCCGATTTCGAACAAATTTAAAAAACAATACCCTCAAAATACAATGACCCATCAACCAATTCATCAAATTATTGAAATTGAGTAATGATTATGTTGGAGAAATTGGATTATACCTTTGAGCTCTGAAGAAGGAAAGGTTGAACTTGAGAGAGCAGAAGAAGATGAAGAAACGTTGATAGCTAGTGCCATTTCAGACCAAAGCAATAATGATTTGAGGTTTGTTCTTAGGTTGTTTTTTTGGTTTTCTCTGAAGATCTCTGAAGAAAATGGATTTGAATATAAAAGAAGCAGGTGAAAATAGGTTCATTGAACCTGGACACCTTTTTTCTTTATATCATTGCTTGCGTCACTTTGGTTGTGTGGTAGAGAAAGCTGGTCAACATTGTCCGAACAAATCTTTTTTCTAATTAAGTTAGCACATTTGATAATACTCCACCAAATTTATAATTATCTTTCTTTCACTCGTTCAATGTTTATCATGTTCTATTCATAGATTTTATTTTATTATAGAGAGAAAAATATTCTACAAACCTCGTGAAAAATAATCTAGTCCTTATTTAAATGTTTTAAGTCAAAAACATGATTTTTTTTGTTTTTTAACAAAAAAAACATGATTTTTTGTTTAGTTGAACAAAGTTAAATGTAGCGAAAAGCCTTGTTCAAGCGATCCCCTAAAAATTAATTGACAAGTGATTTTCCAATCAAAAATTATGATATGTCAACCTAATCTAAATTGATTAGTTATAATTGATGACATGCAAAACTTCTTTTAAATCATTTTAAAAGATTTACAATTTCATTACTTAATTTTTATTGAGTATTTATTTCATTATTTAATTTTTCTTAGGAAATTAGGAATTAATTTAAAACAAACAAATTACTAAATGGTAAGTAACGAATAAAAAATATGTTACTAATATTTCGACCGCGCGTTGCGCGGAGAGCCATCTAGTTTTCAATAATTCTCTAATGTAATTTGATTGGTTATAATTTATGACATGACAAACTCCTTTTAAATCATATTAAAAAGATTTAGAATTTTATTGGTTAATTTTTATTCAGTATTTATTTCACTAGATGATCAATATAAATTATGGTACTTATTTCATTATTTAATTTTAATTGACTATTTATTTAATGCATACAAATGACTAATTCCTTTAGTGTATA
>OVAN01015481.1:0-11300 GCA_900406275.1 Anastatica hierochuntica
CTTAGTATATTGTTAGGAAACCAACCCCTTCTTGATTTTCTTAGATTAGGAAGAATTGTGTATTCTCAAAGTTTAGACTTTTCTACCTTGCCGTGCTCCTTGTGGTTCGACCCCAAAGTACTACAATAGCATATCCGTGCACTTGCGNAAAGCTTTGTTTCCTTTAAACAACCGCGCAACAGAGGGGAGAATTGTAAAGCTCAGCCTTTTAAGGCCACGCCCTAACCAAAACCACCCGGACCTAACCTACTAACCCAACTCGACTAAACCCGCTAACCCTATTTTCCCCATGTTAAACCCTAAGTCTCTCTCTCTCTCACACTCACGTAATAAAAAAAAGAAAACAACAAAGGAGAAGAAGATGAAGCGAGCTGCCGCAGAGGAGGAGAGGAAGAGAGAGGAGGCCACCACGGAGAAGGAGGGAGGGAGAGAAGTGATGGCGGTGATGGAGAGCGATGAAGGAGGAGAGGAAGTAAGTTGAGAGGAGCTCGTGGGAGCGAAGAGGCCGTGGGGATAAGTGATCGCGAAGGAGGAGGGAGGAGAGGCCCTCACGGAGGGCATCGCGAAGATGATGGTCGCAAGAAAAGTAAGAGGAGCGATGCTGGGAGTGCTCGCAGGAAGAGGCGGAGCCGCGAGGGTAGTGAGAGAGTCGAAAGGGGTAAGAGGAGGATCCGAGGAGGCGGAGCGTCGGATCGAAACTATAGACGCGACGGAGGAAGCGGAGATGGCTGTGGAAATCGTGATCGGAGAGGAGGAAGTGGAGCGAGCGACAGAGGAGGTGGCGAGAGTGAGACCCGAGAGAGGAGCGGTGGGGTTGGGAGCGATCGGACGCCACAAGGGAGAAGCGAAGGCGTCAGAGGTGGCAGTCAGAGCGGAGATCGGAGCCAGGAGCGGAGGACCGAGGGTGGCGGTGGAGGAAATCCTAGTCGGTGGAGGAAATCCTCGTCGGTGGAGGAAATCCTCGTAGGTGGAGGAAATCCTCGTCGGTGGAGGAAGCTTGCGGTGCAAGCAATTGGAGGTTGAGGGAGCTAGGGTTTCGAATACCTTGGAAAAGAAGAAAGTTGACCCGCATCTAAAATGGATTCGAAGAATACCGGAGAAGTAAATCAGACCAGAAAATTAATCGGGTCCATGATCAAACTGACATAGCAAAACCAAAAGTTGGAAGTAACTTGTTTGGCAAGTAAATGGATCGGAAGGGAGAAGGGAAGCCGGGGGCAGAGACTCTGGGAAATGGTCCAGAGACGTGGGAGAAGCCGGAGAAGAAGAGATGAGGAGAGCGAAGAAGACAATGGTGGAGCTGGACACATGGCGAGAGATTGTTCCCAAGGAGCCGAAACCTCTCGTACCGGAAAAGAAATCCTCGTAGAGACGGTTCAAACTGGAGATCTGGAGGAAGCCCAGGAGTCGCAAAAGCCGAGCGTCAGTTCTGTGGGACCGAATCCGGAGGGTTCTGAGACACGCCTGCGAGAGCGGCATCCCACGATAAGGAATTTACCGTCTTACGCTTAATTTTCCTTTTGGGGAATTTTTCATTTATACCAGGTTACTATTTTTGGAAAGTTTAATTTTAGAAAAGTTTTCTCTTAGGGTAGGTTTCCTCTTTAGGAAAATTTCCATTTATGGCAGGTTTTTATAAATGGAAAGTTTCCATTTTTGGCAGGGTTCCAGGAAAGGCTAATAGGTTCCTGTTTCAGGGTATGCTCGTGGGAGAAGGGTCTTCCGGGAAGGGGGTAGGAGGATCTGTTTGGGGTAATCAAGGTGGAGGTTTTGGTTCAATAGAGAAGAAGGTCGGCGAAGGATCAAGCCGGAGAAAACAGATCGCTTCTGAGGATTTCAGCGAAGTCCCAGTGATGGAAATGGAGGTTGTCGACCATGGTAGCTACGAGACCATCAAGCCAAGGTGAGGGGGTTCTCTGTTAACGATATTCGTTAACAGAACGCTTCTGAGGATTTCAGCGAAGTCCCAGTGATGGAAATGGAGGTTGTCGACCATGGTAGCTACAAGACCATCAAGCCAAGGTGAGGGGGGGGTTCTCTGTTTCACTTCATTCGATATTCGTTTAGCTTGTCGGTTAGTCTAGGTTTAATCCAGAAAGTCTCGGGCTATAGTTCCCGGCACAAATAAAAACTATGTGTTATGTATTGTTAATTATATAAAGAACTATACGCCTAAGCGAGATTGAATGTTTGGTTTTTGAGTCGAGCCTAGGATAGAACTTGTGAAAGAACGTAAGTCCTAAGAATGACTAGGTTTAATTCTGCATTGTCTGATCGAAAGATGATAGTAGGTCTAGATTAACCGGTAATGTGCATTCTCTGATGGATAGTCGCCTATCCAATTTACGGGTGTGATGCACTCCGTCCTAGGGCTAGGGCCTTAGAGGAATCAAGAGGTGAGGAGTAGGATCTTCGCTCCGGGCAAGGCGAAAGTAATCCGGAGAGGCGGGTGCTCTCTGGTTGAGCTTTTTCGGGCAGGATGTGATGCTCGGCGAGGCAAAAGGATCTTCGGGTAACCCAGGGTGGTCACCTAGTGGGCATTGATTGTCGGGTCCCTGGCGAGGGTCTCCGGAAGGCCGACACTGGGATGAAGTTAGGGTGAGGACAGTGAACGGGCGGTTGTCGCGCAACCGGCCTAGGCGACTGCGCCGAGCTACCAGCCCGACAAATGGATGAACTGAGGGGTAATGAGTTCGATATCGGGAGGGATCCAGGTTGTGCGAATGGGCAGATTTTAAGGCATGCGTTCGTGTGCCATGTGATTGTAATACGCAGTAGGATCCAAAGGTTTTGTGAAAGTTTTAATCGGAGTCTTAGAAAATAGGTGTTTCGAAAGAATTTTTCGACTTGCTAGTTATTACTTGCCAAGCACAGTAGGTGCATTCTGTGGGGGTTAGGATTAGGTCTGGATTTTCAGGGTTAAGTAGGTATCGGGTGAGGCGAAGTCGGGTTCGTCCTTAGTGAGTGGCTAATTTGAAAAGTCACTCACTTCTCTCTTTTTCCTCTTTTTCTTTTTGGTGTTTGTGCAGGTTGCAGTTAGAGACAAAAATTATTGACCGATTGGTAAAGTTTGCTCCGGTTTTGGCGGTATTATTTGGAACAATTCCGGTTCCCTCGAGTCGGAATCGTTACAGATTTAATTCAACTTTAAATCATTAAAACTAATAGATTAATTGTCTTAATACATTAATTGTCTGAATGAGTTGATCCATTTTTTTTATTATAAAGTAAAATAAAAATAATTCATATTTATAATAATTATTTATAATTATTACTATCACTAGCGTCATATTGATGATTAATGTTACAATAATCATCATAATCACCATCGCTCAACATTGTATAAGAAGAAAACTTGACAGACTTGTGCTTTTCGGCCAAAAAATTAATAGACTTGTTTGCATGAAAAAATTATGTATATACTTTATTTCTTGTGCAAAATCTTACGAACTTATTCTTTTGCAAAATAATCATGAATTTACGTTTTTGAAAGGCTAATCAACTAGTATTCTTTAAGAAAGATAGTTTAAGACTTCTAAGAAGTACATATTTATAAGACGTAATTCTTGTTGGGGTAATTTTATTCCCTTAGAGTTTAGTCATAGTCTAGACCAAGGAGACATAGATAAACCCCTAGTTGTAGGTGCTAACTAAGACCATAGCCAATGACACCATCGCCAAGCCGATGCCATAGCCGAGGTAGGGCGGCTATCTCCTAAGTCGGTCTAAGATCTTAAGAGATAAGGACAATTGCCTTATTGAATCTTGGGAAATATTCTTTTTGTATGATAAGCTCGAATATAAGAGTTATCCATAAAATAAATGGAAAAACCCTAACTCGAAAGTTATAAATACAAAGGAAAGAACCCTAATTCAAGGATCCGAAACTTTGACACCCAAACACTCATATTGTAATCGATACTCTTGAACATCAATAAAGAAATTGTTTTACAAACTCTTTGTCTCTTTTCGCTCATCTTTGTCAAAAACCGTAAAAACCATTGACAACCTTGTTCTTGTTCTTCTCCATCGGAGAACGTCCAAAAAACCCCAAATAGTTTGGCACTAGAAGAAGGGGGAGATTTCAACAAGAACAAAGAAACTAAGATGAGCGAAGCTCAAAGTTCATCCGAACCAGAGGAGGCCGACATCCTCGGATCTGCATCTATAGAGAAAATGACGCACGAGACCGTCGATGACGCGGCGATCACGACGAAACTCGAAGAGTACGAGAGGATCAGGACGAAGCTGAATCAAAGTGAAGCTCACATAAAGGAGTTGGAAGACAAGAACGCGATTCTCAAAGCCTCGACGGCGGAGAAAAGCGTTCAAACACCCGATACGGGTCCCGAAGGCGATGCGAAACGTGTCAGGTTCAAGAGGAATGTTCCATAGATGCAGTCGTTGGGCGAGACACCGATAATTGTCGCAGAGGAGGTACAAGCATATCAAACTCCAAGCTCAGATCTGACTCGGACCCCTGGCTCCTACCATAAAAACGGCCCTAGCAAACCTCATGATGGAAGCGATAAAGAGGCTCGTGGAATGGAAGCCATGCTAACTGGAAGATTAAAAGTTATGGAGAATATGATTAAGCACTTGCCAGGGATAGCTCTACCAATCATCAAGAGCGCCCCTAGTTCCTACGTTGACACACCGTTTGTCAATGCCAACGCTCTTAGCGAAGTTCCTAAAAAGTTTACGTGGCCAACCATGGCCCTGTACGATGGGACCTTTGACCTTGACACGCAGATAGCCTAATACCGACAACGTATGCTCACCGTCTCTATTGGCCATGAGCACTTGGAAGTCTATATGTGCAAAGGATTTGGAGCAACCCTCACAGGCCCAACGCTTTTGTGGTACTCCAACCTAGCAACGACTCCATTGGCTCCTTTGTTGCGCTAACACATCGCTTCATAGAGCAATTCGCCAGTAGCCGCAGTTTGAGACGGGACTCTGACAATCTCTACTGAATCAAACAGAGAGAGGACGAGAGTCTGAGTAAATACGTTTGACGGTTCAACGAGGCGAAGGTATTGGTGCCCAACTGCATCGCCTCTACCAATATCTCTTTAAAAAGGGGCTCCTCAAGGACTTCATTTCCTAGAGGAATGATGAGATAACCGAGCGATGCCAACCTAATCGTCTCGAGCCTTTGGAAGAATCAGATCCAGAATCACCCAAGCATACTAGGGTGATCAACTCGATCTCAGAATGGTTCGAGGATCAGGAAAAACTAGGGGCCAGTGCCCCACAAGGATTTTTGTGTGTTTCAAAGGAGTCGAAGAGCAAAGCAACAACAGAAGCAGGAATATGCTTCACTCCTTTCTGTGGCGACAAGGGACAGTCTACTCATCACGATGCCCTAGTTGTGTCTCTAACCATGGCTTCCTGCATTGCCAAAAAGGGTCCTCATGGACAGCAGGAGCTCAACTAATATTCTCTTTGCGCGAGCCGCTAAGGATATGGGGATTCCAGACTCTGACGAAGAGCAAGCACCCTGGTCGGTTTTAACGGAGAGACAATCCAAACCATCGGGGAAATCGCCCTTAGTGTATGGAGAGCGAAAGTCCACCAACGAACTAGGTTTACCATCGTAGATTGTCCATCGACATACAACGCCATCATGGGAAGGCCATGGATCAATACAATAAAGGGTGTCCCTAGCACCCTACATCAAGTCATGAAGTTCTCGACCCCTTGGGGAGTAGGGGAAATCAAAGGAGACATGCAAGATGCTAGGTCCTGCTATGAGATTACTCTAAAAAGCACGTCAACGCTTTCGATACCAGTCTTGGCCAAGGCCAATCCCCACAATGAAGACCCGAAAATCGAACAGCTGGATGAAGTCCCCCTAGTCGAAGGTGATTCCACCAGGAAATTGAAGATCAACTCGCGTCTTTCCTTATACCTAAAGGAAAGGCTGATAAGCTTCATTCGGTCAAACCAAGACTGCTTCGCCTGGTCACACACGGATATGTCGGGGATCGACCCCAACATCATCTCGCACAAACTAATTGTTGACCCGGACTATCCACCGGTGAAGCAGAAAAGAAGGAAATTCGCCTCCGAAAGAGATGTCATCGTCAATAAGGAAGTAAGCAACCTCCGCGAAGCAGGATTCATACAGGATGTGCGATATCCTGAATGTCTAGCCAACGTGGTAGTCATGACGAAGAAGAACGGGAGATGGAGAGTCTGTATCGACTTTACAGATTTCAACAAGGTTTGTCCCAAGGATCCTTTCTCTGTTCCACATATTGACAAGCTACTCGATGCCACCACAGGACACCAACTCATGAGTTTCATGGATGCCTTCAGCGAGTACAATAAAATCTTGATGCACCCCAGTGATCAAGAGAAGAAAACATTCATGACGTCCCAAGGGATCTATTGCTACAAAGTCATGCCCTTTGGCCTCAAAAATGTCGGGTCCACCTACAAAAGGCTGGTAAACCAGATGTTTGCCGAACATATCGGTCAAACCATGGATGTGTAGATTGATGACATGCTGGTGAAATATTTACTAGCGAAAGATCACATTCCACACCTGCACCAAGCCTCAACACACTCCAGAAATACAAGATGGAGCTCAACCCGTCACAGTGCTCATTCGGCGTTAGTTCTGGGCAGTTCTTAGGATATATCGTTACCCGTCAGAGAATTGAAGCTAATTCGGAGCAAATAAGAGCGATCTAAGGGATCTCAATGCCGCAAACTATCAGGGACATCGAGAAGCTAATAGGAAGAATGGCGGCCCTTAGCAGGTTTATCTCAAGACTATCAGACAAGTCGCATCCCTTTTTCGAATCCCTCAAGAAGGGAAAGGAGTTCATATGGGATTACAACTATAAAGAAGCCTTGGCGTCCATCAAAGATTACTTATCGACACTGCCATTGCTATTAGAGCCTAAGGACAAAGAGCCCCTGCTAATGTACCTCGCCGTCTTCGATCACACTATTACTGAAAGTCTCGATATCCCTTTGCTAATGTTGCAATGGACGACCATCGCTAAAGAGGTTCTCGCCACAGAAGTAGAAGAAGAAAATGGCACAACCCAAGGGTAAGCTAAGCCAGCATACAATTGGAGAACGCTGATAATATGGTATCTCAAGGATGGGACCCTACCAAAACTCAAAGCCGAATGCATCAAGATCAAACGACAAGATGTGAGGTATTGCCTGATCGGGGAAAACCTCTATCGACGATCCTTCGGTGGACCACTACTAAGATGCCTTGGATGGCCCGAAACAAGGCTCACTTTAGAGGAACTCCACGAAGGCACTTGCGGATCACACTCGGGGGGCAGGAGTCTTGCCTTAAGAACACAAAGAGTAGGGTACTATTGGCCAACACTATGTAATGATTCAAAGCTATACACACGTAACTACAAGCAGAGCCAAATACATGCTCAAGTGCCCAAGCTTCCCCCCCCCCCCCCCCCCCCCCNTGGCCCTTCGCAAAATGGGGCATGGATATAGTTGGGAAATTCGTTATGGCGCCTTCACATAAGGTATTTCTGTTAGTGATGATGGATTACTTCACCCAATGGGTAGAAACAGAAGCATTGAGTCAAATCACAAATATCCAAATACGGAGTTTCCTCTGGAAGAGAATCATATGTAGGTTTAGAGTGCCCCACGAGATTGTCACAGACAACGGGCCCCATTTCACTAGCAATGCTTTCAAGGAATTTTCTGAGACATGAGAGACTAAACTCAGCTTCACCATGCCCCATCATCCACAGTCAAGTGGCCAGGCAGAATCAACTAATAAAACCATTGTCAACATGCTAAAGAAAAAGCTGGACGCGAGAAAAGGACTATGGGTCGATGATCTCCCTAGCGTGTTATGGGCTTACCGAAAAACAACCAAATCTACCACCGGCGAAACACCCTACTCCATGGTCTATGGCACAAAGGTAGTCATTCCAGCAGAGTTCAACGTCAAAACAGCTAGAACTCTCTGCCACGATGAAGACACCAACGATGAACCGATGGCCTTAGATCTAGACCTAATCGAGGAAAAAATGGATGTCGCGATGGTGCACAATTGGTGTTACCAACAAGAAGTAGCCATGAGCTACAACAAAAAGGTCAGAACGAGAAGTTTCCAGAAAGGAGACGGGGTCCTAAGAAGAGTGTTTGACAAAACCAAGGATAAAACCGCTAGAAAGCTTGCTTTAACTTGGGAAGGGCCTTATAAGATCATAGAGGTACGAGATGTCGGAGCTTACAGATTACAAGACAGGAATGGGAGAGAGAAACCAAACAGCTGGAATGCCCTCCACCTCAAAAATACCACTTCTAGGTAAGGAGTCCATGGCGCAAGCCTTGACACTTCTTCTCAGCCATGATATGGCCATCGTTTTTCTTAGAATTCAATTATGTAATAAAAGCTTCGCTATTCTTTGACGAAAGAAACTGTGGATCTTGAAATACATTTTTGAAAAAAAGAAAAACGATTTCCTTTGGTGGAAAAAAAGATATACACTATCTTTGAAAACCTTCTTAGGAATCACTAAGGCTTTATGCCCCACTCTTGGTTAAGACCACCACGGATCCATGGTCCACTAAGGCCTTGTGACCAAAAATCTACATAATGCGGATGAGATCCTAAAAATCATGGCCGAAAGGTCATGGCGGAATGCGGGCGGGCTCCTAACTATGATCCATCTAATGCGGACCAGATCCTAAAAACCATGGCCGAAAGGTCATGGCGGAATGCGCATGAGTTCCCAAAAACCATGGTTGAAAGGTTATGGCGAAATGTGGACCAAAACCTAACAATGGTATATGCAATGCATCAAAACTATGAGTTAGCAAAACTAATGGATATGTGCACCCTTTTTCATCCTAGTACGCGACTCATAAAAAAACTTAAAATTGGTCGGTCAAAATAAAATTAGCAAAAACTCTTACACACATTCTCAATAAGACTTCAGCCCAAGGACTAAATGTCCAAACAGGCCTTATGCCCACAGGCTTAGCGCCTACCGAGAAAACCACTCACAAAAAGAAGGGATTAGTATCGCTGATCACGGACTCTAGCCCTGGATAAAGGCCTTGTGCCCAAAGGCCTTGTGCCCAAAGGCCTTGTGCCCACCGAGCCCACGATGGCTCATTTTTAGGTAACGCTAATGGTTGTCTAGATGTCTTTGTTGTAGATAAGAAAACTAAAAAGGAAGTTTGTGCATTGAAAAGGGCACAAAAAGAGACAAGTCATATATACAAAAATAAAAGAGTTAAAAGCCAAACAGTCATGGCTTCAAAAAAGAAGGGCAACAAAAAGTCTGTCACGCTCCACACTTCACCTACGACTCAGGGGCTTCTCCAGAAGGGCCAGCTCCATTCTCCCGGTCGGAAAGCAGGGTCAGCAGGGTCACGAAATAGTCAAGAGGAGCCATTTCGTCTTCTTTGGCCTGCCGAGATCTCTCTCGTTGGTAGTTCGCCTACATTCTACCTAGATCCCACTGCAGGTGGCGTCCTTGGAGAAGGTCCCTAGCCATCTCCCAATGAGCGACGGTGTCAACATTCCCGTAAGAAGTGTCCCTCAGCCGCTTCAGGGACTCGACCTCCTCAAGAAGATCATTGATCTCATTCTTATGCACAACCACAAGCTCCTCTGCATATTGAGCCATGCGCGTGGTATCCTGAAACTTCCTGAGAGCCTCCGCAGCCTTCTTCCGGTCCCAAGCCAGCTCCTGCTTCAAGGCTCTCTGATTAGGATTCGGCTCAGGAACCTGAGTTGGGCCCCTAGTGTTATGTTCTCTAAGGATGAAGATGGTCGTCGCAAGCTGCAAAAAGACGGTTGTAAAGAAAATCCCAGGCCATCATCACCACAATAAAAGTAGAGAGAAAGCGAACCTGCATGAGATCGGCGTAAGGGTCCCGAGAAGAACGATGTCGGTTCTCTACCATTCAAGAAAACCGCAATATCCCTAAATCAGCAATCGACAACTCTACACTAAACGAAATATTCTTCAGAAGACGAAAACTTACCAGAATTGGAGAATCACTGATAGCGTGAAGGAGTGGTGAAGAAGAGAGAGACGTGATATGACAAGAGTGATGGCAGAAGATAACCAAGACTCTTCGCTTTCCTGCTTATTTAACCCTAGAAATAATGGGTCGGAAGCGAAAAGCGAAGCCCAAACCACGCTATCGAGTTCAAGTCCAAGAGATCATCTAGAAGATGCGGCCCAATAAGCGCTAATGAGACTCACCAAGAATAAAGCAACGAAGGACTGGCGATGCCAACAAAAGCCATGACTGAAGCTACACTCTTTTTCTTTATTTTTGCAGAGTAGATCCCAAACCTAAGGTATGAACCGAAATCTCTTAAGACAGGATCTACTCTTCAAATTCCACACGTGGAAAATGAAGAGTGGGGGGCAACTGTTGGGGGTAATTTTATTCCCTTAGAGTCCAGCCATAACCTAGACTAAGGAGACATAGATAAACCGCCTAGTTGTAGGTGCTAACCAAGACCATAGCCAAGGACACTATCGCCAAGCCGAGGCCATAGTCGAGGTAGGGCGGATATCCCTAAGTCGGTCAAAGATCTTAAGAGATAAAGACAAATGTCTTATTTAATCTTGGAAAATATTCCTTTTGTATGATAAGCTCGAATATAGGAGTTATCCATAAAATAAATGGAAAACCCCTAACTCGAAAGCTATAAATACAAAGGGAAGAACCCTAACTCAAAGATCCGAAACTTTAACATCGAAACACTCATATTGTAATCGATTCTCTTGAACATCAATAAAGAAATCGTTTTACAAAATCTTTGTCTCTTTTTGATAATCTTTTTCAAAAACCCTAAAAACCATCAAAAATCTTGTTCTTGTTCTTCTCCATCAAAGAACGTCCAAAAACCCCCCAAACAGTTCTCATATAAAATTTTAACAATAACCCAATGTATTAGTGCCAATGCTTGTAATTTGGTCATTAATTATTATTTAGTGTGTCATGTGTCTTTTAATGAAAATGAAAATGTCATTTTTTTTTTGAAAACCAAACATTAATCAGAAAGTATTTCCGAAATCGGGCAACCAATCTGGAGGAGAAGAATCTACAAATACATAATCATGAAAGAAGGTGCGGGATCTTCGAGCCAGGCTATCTGCTTGTATATTCTCCGTGCGCGGGATGAAGGATAGCGAGAGGCCTGGAAAGTATCCACAAAGGTTCTGAAACTCCTGGAGCTGTGTATGTAGTGCTGGCCAATCTTCCGGATGCTGAGTAATATTGATGAGGTCCGCACAATCAGTCTGAAAATATTGGCAATCTAT
>OVAN01015483.1:0-11299 GCA_900406275.1 Anastatica hierochuntica
GGGCTTTCTTTCACTTCTCCAGGGGCGATCACACTCCCACAACTCATTCAACACACATGGCATCACATCCTAGTACACTAGTTCAATTTCCCAGACCTCTAGCACAACATCACACAAACTGACTTGACTCGCAAACAGGACAACAATCAAGACGCGTTAACCTATGCTAGCAATGAATAACATCCTAAGGCAATTCTACGGGGGGATTGCTACGGGAATAGCGCCTCACCTTGGCAATTGCAGAATCGGAGATTNAAGACTTCCGGAACAGCTACTGAACTTCTGGACCTGAACCGAAAAAGAAATCGGATTAGACCTTAATCCGGAACCGGCTCAAAAAGGAAACTTTCCATTTATGGAACCCTGCCATAAATGGAAACTTTCTAAAAATAGAAACTTTCTAAATCGGGAAACCTGCTCAAANAGAAACTTTCCCGAAAAGGAAACCTTCCAAAAATAGAAACTTTCCAAATTGGGAACTTGCCAAAAATGGAAACTTTCCATAAATAGAAACTCCTAAAACCGAGCACGGAAAAGCTGCTAAAACGATCTAAATTCTACGGAAATAACTACGGAACGCGGAAAAAGGAAACAACGGAAACGCAAAACGCGAAACTACCTCACAAACGCCGAAAAACGCCGCGGTAGAGTCGCGGATTCTCGTAATCGGCGGCTCGGAGGCTCGATTCGGTGACTGTGACGGCTGGAGGAGAGAAGACGGCGGCTGCGGGGCTTGGATCGACGAGATCGGCAGCTCGAGAGGTGGAGACGACCCGATCGGTGGCTCGGTCGGCTCGGAAAGAGATGACGGCGACGAAGAAGGCTCGGTCGGCGGCTGAGGCTCACGGGTTTGGTCGATCGGCGGCTCGGGCGAAGGAAACGGCGGTGGTGGTTCACGGGAAAGAGAAATCGGCGGCTCGGAGGGCTCGAGGAGGGGCTGCGGCGCACGGGGTGACTCAAGTGGCTCGGTTAGGGTCCGACGGCTAGGGTTTGCGGTTTCGAGAAGAGATTTCGACAGAGCTTCGCTACGGGTTTCGGAATGGTTCGATTCCCGAGATGGAGACGCGTTTAAATAGAGAGACGGAGACGCGGGGAACCCTAGAGTTTTCGGTTTTCCTAAACCGATCCCTTCGGTTTGAACCGAACCGGGTTGATTGACACGGTTTAATCCCGATTCCGGGTCGGGGTCATTACAACTTTCCTACCACAATTTTCGTAGAAGCGGCTTCTGGTGAAAGTTTGTTGTACGGTTGCGAAATATCCTCTATGGCAGAGAGCTCTTACAATCGGTCCGTAAAAGGATGATTGGGAATGGACATAATACCAATTTATGGAGAGATACTTGGATATTTGATTCGAAACCGTGTAGGATTGTAAGTAGGGATCCAATTGTTGATATTGAGCTCAAAGTATGTAACTTAATCGATGTTCGAGCAAAAAAAATGGAACTTGGAAAGATTACATAATCTAATAATGCCCCATGACTCATCCAACAGAATAGGCCCTTGCGCAACGTCATGATTACTTTTTCTGGGCGCATACAAGACATGACAAGTACAATGTCTGATCTGGTTATGAAGTGGGTATGAAAAAAGCATAAAGATTATACCACATGGGCTAAGTTGCAACCATCGCTTAATGATATATCATCATCAATTTGGAGTTTAAAGACTTCCCTAAAGATTAAGAAATTTTTGTGGAAACCAATAAATGGATCTTTGCCTGTTACAAATCGTTTAAAGTAGAGGGGTGTGAATGTTGATACGAATTGTCTTTTGTGTGGCTCTGAAGTAGAATCTATCAACCAAGTCTTGTTCCTATGTTCTTATGCTTAGCAGATTTGGGCTCTCTCAAATGTCTTGCTTCCTCTTGGTGGTTTTGGGAACTCAATCTACTCCAATATCCACCATGTCATTCAGGTTTGTGGAAATAACTCTCTGCCGGAAGAAATAAGATATGTCTTCCCATGGATTCTCTGGATTGTATGGAAGAACCGTAACAAACTGCTTTTTGAAAATATTTCTTATGATCCACTATACATGATACAAAAATCATTTGATGATGCTTATCAATGGAGAGTTATTCGAGTACAGGAAAAGAGTGGTGAGAGTGGGAACATAATATCTCAACAGAAGGCGCAAGGGCAAGGTCCACCAAGAGGCTTAAGGATCTCGGGTGCTTCGTGGGTTTTAAAGGATTGGAGAGGCAAGGTCTTACAACATAGTAGAAGATATTATGCTGGATCACCTCTATTTTTATGGCCAAACTCAAAGCTTGGGAGTGGGCGTTAGAAAGCATGTCTAGTTTACACCATCGCCAAGTTACTTTTGCAGCTACGACAAAGGATATCGTGCAAGCTTTAGTTCAGCCCAATGATTGGCCATCTATGGTTGGACATGTAGCATAATTGCTTCGGATTATAGAAGGACAAAGAAATTGGTTCATTTGCCTCATTGAAACAAAGGTGCACATGAAATCATCGAAAAGTGTAGTAAAAAACCTTCGTTTATCTTCAAATGTTGCTCAAGGTTATCCTCTTTGGATCAAGAACATATTTGAAAAAGAAGAATTAGTTGGAATTCATCTGTTGTGATGTAGATGGATCTAATGCTATCATTGATTTAGTTCCAGTGGGTTTTTCATAGATTATATGTTTGTTGTATCTTGTTTTTAACTTTATTATGTACATGTGTATCTCTGTTTGGAAACTTTATTCCTTTTATCTAATGAATTATTGAGTGAAAAAAATTATCCCTCTAATTAAATGATGCGATAAAATGAATATGTTGTACAAAAATTAATGTTTTATGTTAACAAAAGTTAAAATGTCTTAATCTAATACTTGAACTCGAGTGGGTGGAACGGTCTGGATATCTGGGCTAGTTAAATGTTTCTGGATTCGTTGGATCCGTGAAATTACTATTCGGATCTGGACCCGAGGTCTTAGGATATTCGGAGTTCTGATATCCGTATGAAAGTCAGAAGATTCGGATCCGAATTTTTATATTTATTTTAAAAAATATTTAAATTTAATTAAATTTTGTAAAATCAATATATAATTTACACTTTAAAAATTTATTTTCGAAAACTAAATGAAATTTATTATAATTTAATAATATTTAATTAAGTTATGATAAAATAAAATTTAATAGTTAATAATAAAAATAGCGTGAGCTATTACGACTTGTGATAGAGGTTTCATGTTTGTGGACTCCTTTCTTCCGGTTTAGATTTTCAACGCCGGAGTGTTTATCTAATTAAATAAGTTGGTTGTCAAAAAAAATTTTAATAATATTCATTTTTACTTATATATATATATATATATATAAATTATATAATATATACATATAAATATATTTTTAATTTTTTAATATTATATAATAAATATGTATCTGAAAGCTCTAGACATTCTTTTTTTGGAGCGGATCGGGACAGATAGCGGATCGAATAGCTGATTCCGGATAATAATTCCACCCTAGTTTAGAGGGTTCAAAAAGCATTCCTTACCAACTGAACTGTTGTTTTCCTTTAAACATTTTAACAACAAAATCTATATATTACAAATTAAGGGGTGTAAACGACACCTTATGTAGGACGAAATCTTTGTGGGATATGCGCTTTCCGTTTTGAAATCGGAATTGGAAACTCTCAAAAATTTTAAGAAACTCGATTCCATAATGTTTCCTAAATAACTACTTTGGAAGCTCGTTAGAATTTTGCGCTTCCATTTTGAAGGCTTGCGATTTCCTTTTAAAATCTTAGTAATATAAATAAATATATTTTCTAAAATTTTATTTTTTGTATAAATCCAAAAACTAATTTAGTAACTTAATATTTATACGTAATTTTATTTTTTATTTACAAAAGCTATATGAGATACTTATTATCTATAAAGTTATTACTTACACAGATGATATAAATCATATAGAAGATTCAAAAATGATAACTGAATTAAAATAGTCTTAAAACTTTAATTTTATGGTTTTATTTTAATGATACAAAAGTTAATACGATTTATTATGAGGATAGAAAAAATGAAAAGTGAAATAAAATTTTAACTGCAAATTTAATAAATGTGAATATTGAAATATATTTGAAAGATTTTTGTTGTATATAATATATATGCTTCCAACACTTATTTCTCGCTAATATTTTTTAAGGCTTCGTTTCTGTGTACTCGCTTACGATTCTATATTGCATGCAACATAGGTGACAACCATACTCTGCATGCAGGTCCGTCACTTGTTCTTATTGTGCTTTTGTCGTATGTTTTCTTTGATCGAATTGACCGTTCATTTATTTTCTAATCTTGATTCTATTACAACTTCACTGACGATTCTACGATGCAGCTCTCCTCGCAACACATGAATACACAATGGACGGTTCTGCATGTATGACATCCTCGATGGACATGCTTTTCCAGCAATTTGAGACCATAACGAACGGTTTCTGTCTACAACACTCTGGAATATCTCGTAAATTTTGCATCCAAAATTTTTTTCAAGAAACAACATACCATGGAAATCAAACTCTAGATCTTGTGTGAAAGCCTTTAAATCTTAAACCATTAATCTAAGGGCTTCTATTAACCTTATGGCAACATATGACATGTTCTCATATGGTTAAACCTGAAAAGGGTTTTCTTAGTTCCCATGTTACATCCGGTTTAGTAAAATTCTCTCATTTCCATTAACTTTTGAGCTAAAATGACTACAATCTAGTTGTGGTGCTAGTGAACTTGCATAGGAATTTAATTTTTGAAAATGATATATGTTGCCGTAGCAATTGAAACAAGACCCATGTGAATGAACAAGTATTTATTTAAGAAAAAAGCTAAAAGTTTCGTCTAAATTGACAAAAACCTCCATGATGCCAAAATTGGCAAGTACATTGGCATTTGATTCTATGCATATAAGCAATAAATGAATCCGTATATATTGGTTGATATAGTGATTTCATTAAATATGGATATAACTTCTAAACTACTCGATTTTTTATTTTATCCACATTAAATCATATCACCATCCACTCCCAATGTTCATCTCTATGGTTCTTAAGTTTTTGTGTACATACACAAGTGTCACATGAATCACTCAGCTGTATGCAACTTTGATAAGAACACACTTGTCGATATTTAATTGCTTCTTCCTTTCTTTCTCCTTGGCGTTGAGTATGATATGTAACTTTTCAATTTTGATAGATTTTACGAATATATTAGTTAAAATTTCAATGTTACTATTTACTTTTTGTTCGACCTCTGATTCGAAAAACATATCACAACTTGTAAAAGTCGTCAAATTGTTTGCATTTTATGATGACATTTTCAATTGTTTCCCTCATAATTGATTATTTAGTCGGGACTCGGTACTCACGAGAATCCTTATAAGTATACAAGTTGCATATGTATTTTTTGTTCTACGATATCAAATTTTATTAATATGACCTTGTTGGACTATGATCTAAAAATGTTGAAGAGATAAGATTTCTAGAGTGATCATGGTTTCTTTGGAATAAGCATGTAAATATCATTAAACTTGTAATGAAGTTTTGATACAAGAAAACTTGTGTCAAATTTCCTTGTGAAAGCAAGATTTGTTCTAAGGTTCCTAAAAAAGTTAAAGAAGACACGCTTAGAACACATATTAAGGCCAAATTTGTCCATACCGAACACTAAATGAAGCTAAACTAATACATAACCCAAAGAGTGATCATGGTTACCATGCAATGATGAAGTTTTTTAAAACCAATATGTTTTTTTTTTCGCCGAAACCCTTTTTCATTAAGCAAGCGGTAAGTGATTCTCCGCTAGGGAGAAACCATAGAGACCCGTTGGTCTTACAAGGGTGAAAATTACAGAACTTACAATCGATAGACAATCGAAGTGATAAAAACGAAACCTAAACCGCGCATCCAACATGAAGAATGAGGGTAAATCGTCAAAAACTTCATCCCTATTGCAGAAAGGTAGTCGAAAGCTCCTTGCCAACCAATAAGCACACCATTGCCACGGTTGAGACACGAAGGTCTCTGTGGTTTTGAAATTTCATGCTTGCGCCGTAAGTGTCGAAACACTCGGTCCTTGAAAAGGGTGGTCACGAACAGAACGAGAGATCACTCTCGCGGCCCAAAACCCTTTAACATCAATTTCTTTGCCAGTCAGAGTCCAGTCTGGAACGATCTCAAGGGTAAGGGAAAAAGTCTCTGATAGACGAGAGGATTGGAAAGAGAGCTTCCTTCTAACTTTTATCTTGAAGATTCCGGAGATTTGAACATATAAAAGAAAGGGAAGCTTGACACTTTTGATCATGTAGAAAATGGTCGGGAATGTAGATGTCTAGACGATCGAAAGTCTTGTCGTGAGAACATGCCCTATTATGGGTGAAGTGAAATATGCCCCGGTAACGAAATCTTTATCCCAATCGAGTATTTGAGTATTTACTCTCTTGGTAAATAATTGGGACGAAATTAAAAAAATTTCCATTAAATTCTCTATAACAGAGTAATTATGATCCATTTTATACATTCCAAGTGATGATCTTTTTAAATTTGTCCCAATATTCTCCTTAATGGAGGATATTGAAATTAAACCAAAGAACCCAACTATGGGGCTTTTCCAATCAAGACCCAAAGCTGGCCCAACATCAAAAACCCTAATTGTCTCCAAAATAGTAACAGATACGGTTCCGCCGATAGCTTGCCAAATCCGGTTGTTTCCGACAGAACCGTGCCGGTTATGGCCAGATCTAATTTGCCACAGACGAAAACCCTGAGCATTTGTAACCATCGAGGGGAGGCTCCGGAAGGCAAACAGAGGGGTTAATGGTCCCGTCCAAGGAGAATCTACGGCGGCCAGCGGCGGAGGGAGGCGTTGCCCGTAGACATAACGGCCACTGCTCTCCAAATCGAAAAAGGTTTTGGAGAAAATCCTTCCCAAAAGGGAGAATATAAATCGAGCCTGAATTTGATGTGCTTTGTATGAGAACAACATCCATAGTTGTTGTTCCCACCGAGACAGAGAGCTTCTCAAACGAGATTCTCATATCTATTGCTTTAGGTGAAACTGAAGATATTAATCTCTTCCATACAGAGGAAGGCATCTCCACTACGGAGGAAAGGACTGGAGAGTCAGATCTGGAGGCCAAAAGAACATCGGCTCCGGCTTGTCTAACTTCTCTGGATACATGGGACATCTCCAAAGGCGGAGGAAAATCTACAGTCTCGACCGATTTTGTAGGTTCAGATCTGGATAGATCTGAAAGCACATGCTCCGAGAACTCAGTAACAACAGTACTGCGAGCTTTGTCTCGAAAAATCCCAATAGAGAAGAGGAGCGCCTTCACTGCGACGTTCAGTTCAGGCTTGAGACGAAAGAGCCGCCGGCGAGCCTGACCCATCGGAACCGCTGAAGCTAAAGCGCAGCAAGCTACGACCGGAGCAAAATCAGAAGACAAAGCTACCAACAAACAGACGAAACTGGGGAGAAAGGGAGGCGACAGATGGTGGAGGCGGCACCGGCGACGCCGACGAGGGCCGACGCCGCCGGCGAAAGCGAGCTTTGATGAAGAAAGATTCGTCTCGGGAGTCGGGTCAGAGAGAAAACGTGGATTGTTTTGCATACCAATATGTTTTGAGTGTAGATATGAGTAAGATTATAAAAGTGGTTTCTTCTTTTAACATTTACCATAGCATTAACATAAATACAAATGGTGATGGAGTGACAATACTAACACAAAATATAATGTCTTTTTTTTTTTAAATACAAAACATAATGTTAGACATACATATGTCATATTCAACAGTATGAATGGTTTAAATAATTTAGAAATATTTTTAAAATCTTCTAAGTGATTAAGACGATAATTTTTTAAAAAAAATTATATGGATACTCATGAGAGTCAATATATACAATTTTGTGGAAAAAAAATTCAAATACTCGATATTTCATTCGTAAATGTAAAACGTACGTACATACGGTTTGATGGTAGCGACCAATCCTCACAATCGAGTGACGTTGACAGAAGAAATCAATGCTAGCGTCAGGTAAATGATCATGGCCATATAAGGTTTTAAAATAGTTGTGAGATGCTCCTCTTAGTACGACATGTGAACAAATACTACTATAATATTTGGTAAAAAAATTTAACGGTGTTATTGGTTCTATGATTTTAATGAATTTGGATTTCCAAATCAAATCATGTGTTTTTGGATCAATGATTTTAATATCCATATTGAAATCATATGTTATTGGTTCTATGATTTTGAAATTCATATTAAAATCAAGTGTTATTCAATAGTTATGATTTATATATAGATTTGATTTTAAATTGGTTTAAGTGGATTTTTAAGTGGTTTAGAGAAAAAATTACAAAGGCATGTAATTATAATGGATTTGATTTAAGTGAATTTCTAAGTGTTTTAGAGACAAAATATTGAGTGATCTTACCTGCGGGTTTCAGATGTTCGATGGACGCATCATGGGAGTCCTCTTTTAGGAACTGTGGCATGGGTTGGTTTTATGACGCCCCAAACGGGGCAACGTACTTTGGCTACGTACGTCTCTTTCAAGGAGAGGCTACCATCGGCTCTGGTGGCGGAGGCCTTGGTTGTCTGGACAGCGCTTAGCCTGACTGTCATGTTAGAGATTAACGAGTTGCATTTGCATTCTGACTCTCAAATTTTGGTCAATTTGATCAATCGAGGCGAAGACCATATTGACATCATTCTTTTTCTTTCAGATATCAGGGGTCTTATCCCTTGTTTCTCTTCTTTTGTTTTTTCTTTTATTCCGAGAAGCGCGAATTATATTGCGGATTCGCTAGCAAAGCGAGCACTTTTGGTTCAAGATCCTTCGGTTCGTGAAGTCTAATAAAATTTCTTTTGTGACAAAAAAAAAAGAGACAAAATATTGAGTTTGAAGCATGTATTTTGAAACTTTTATTTTGTGAACCACTCTGATAAATGTTTAACAATTAAAAATCAATAACACATGCCTCGACTTCACTTTACATATATCACAAATCTATTATTTAAAATCCAAGAAAAAATGTCTATGATTTCCAAATTCGCAAAACCATAAAATTTTCTGGTCAAGATTCTACTCGACAAAATGAAAAATAGTTGTTCAACCATCACCAAACATCTTTCAGAAACGGAGAGAATTTTTGATATTTTTAAATTTTGATTTCTTATTTTTAAGTCTCCACCTTCTTTCCCATATAAGACACAAAAGATTGTCCTTACAAGTATTGGTTTAGACAACTTTCTACGAAAATTTTGCCGAATGGATTGTTTTCTCAAAGAAACAAATTCTTATGAAGAAGAAGAAGGAGGAAAAAAGATCTTGAAGAAGTTAATGAAGATGATGATGAAGGTTTTGCAACTTAAGATCAATAAAGAGAGCACACTAACCAGTTGAGAGCAATCATTGCAACAGATATGTAGAGAGATTTTATAGGACAATAGACGGAAAAAACTGAAATGTTACTTATCTTTATATTTATTTCATATTTTATTATAAGATTAATATTATAAGTTTGAAATCCACTTTGTTTTCAAAATCCACCAGTTTGAATTTTGAAATCCATTTGTTTATGAAATCCACTAGTCTATTTTGAAATCTTTGGATTTGTAAAGAAAAATCAAAATCCACCAAAATTTTTCAAATCCATTTAAATCATAGAATCAATAGCCCCATTAAGTATATTAATGAGAAATATTTTACTTGTTCTTTTGAAAAAACAAAATATGGTTCATCTAATCAGCCTAAACCTGGTTACTGATGTCGGTTTACGATGCCAAATTGTACAAAATTGAGAGGGGTTCTACATGCTCCTGCTCTCACCATTCACGGAAATAGAATACCTTTCCCAAGTGTGGCCTCCCAACATTTTGTCACCGGACACTCCATACATTTCGATACACCATCCTAGCAGAGTTTTGTAAATCTTAAAAATTCCAATGCTCATAAAACGAAATTATTGCTGAAGAACAACAATGAACTGGAGAATATAGATGGTTCCAGAGGTATACCTGAGTGAGCACCTCCTCATACCTGCCTTGAAGACGCTTTATTTTGTTGCCGCACCGAAAAATTTATAGTTTGATTTTGAGTCAACAGACAAGGCGGATGGAGAAGTTATATTTTATGGGGCATAAATCAAAATTAGTAGAGAAATTTATATATTAAAAAAGTACAGTTACCTTCTCTGGTTTCGTAACAAGTGTCCTCCGTTTAAAAGGTTGCGATTTGTCTAAAAGTTTCAATTTATAAATAATGATCTCCAACTCACCGAACCATCGCATCAATTCGTAAGTTGCACCTCTCTGCTTCATAACCGCTTACTTTGATGGCTATAAAATGATCCTCAATCCTCACGCCATCAAAAGTCCTCGTGAAGTTCCACAGACCATATCTGGTCATTTCTTGTCTTCCCCTAAACCACTTTTTATTATTATTCTATGAAATCTTAAGATATAATAAAGTCCCGTAAATTTTTATTTATATATTAAAAAGTAGAGTGTCCTATCTTCTTTATGTGGCACGTGTCCCATATAAAAAACATTCATCTTGTTTTCAACCGACACAAATTCATGGAATGATGCACATTTTGGTTAAATAAATATTTTCATTGACAACCGTAGTTTGACTATAAAAATGAGATTTACAAATCTAAAAGCACAAACAAAATTGCAGCGGCCAGACTTGTAAGGTACAAAAACCTCATTCTTTCAAAAACTATCAATTTGTCACTATAATATAGGTTATTAACTTTGAAACATTTTATGACAGTAGTTATATGTATCAATAATTGACAATCAACTAAAAAAGAATAAATAATTCTTTTAAATTGAAATGAGTCTAAACTTTTCTTATTTTTCATGTAATCTATCATATATAATATTGTTTTAACTTTAACGTTATTTTTAATTTTTTAATTTTAAAATTTTTCCGTGAATAGAAAAGTGTAATTTATTGAAATTGCTAAACTTTTGAAAAAAAGTTTGGACTACGATATATATGTTTTGTACTTTAATTATAATTTTCATATATAATTTCTAATATAGAATTTTATTAATTTTAAGGGGAAATTAACAAAAGTAACCTAAAACATTTAAAAAAAGAAGAGAGTAACCTCAAACATTCTTTTATTGCAAAACTAACTCAAGGGGGTAGGGAAAGTACAATTTACCCCCTCACGACCAAACAAAAAAAAACAGATGTGACAATTACCCTTCTAACCCCGAGAAATCTGCACGGAAGCTACAGACTTCTTATGCAGACGTCAATTGAAGTCTGCAT
>OVAN01015484.1:0-11298 GCA_900406275.1 Anastatica hierochuntica
TACAGTATAACACTATAACGATTAATCATTTGAATTGATGTAATTTAAATTGCTTACAATTATCTTATTTAATATATATATTTATGGTTAATATTTATTTTAAAAAATTTTATACTATGGTTGGCTTGAACATATATCATAAAAACTTATAACTTTGATTTTTTGAAATAAAATGAATCGGAATCGAATCGTTCAGTGTTTNTATATTAAAATGATAAAACTTAAAAACATTTAATGGATAAAAATGATATTGCTTTATTTAAAAAGATTTTGTAAACAGTTTAAAAAACTATTACAACCCGATTTCGTAAACCCATGCACAACACATTAAATATCTTTAAAATATATGTTGGTTTGTCTCTATTTTTGTATTTAAAACATGTCTAGGTCTATTTTTATATTACACATAATCGTACATTTGTATATTAATATATGATTTTTGTTTAAAACCTTTCAAAATGTTAGACGTGTACTATATATAATTTATCATTCTATTAAAAACACCTATAGATATTTGATTTTCCGAAAAACTATATAATCCCGCGCTTGGCGCAGAACAAAAAATCTAGTTTTTTTCTTATTAGTTGACTTAGTTTTCTTTAATGATATTTGTATGCAAACGATATAATTTTTTGATAATTCGTATTTTTTTTAATATATGTATATTTACTTTAAACATCATTTAATTTAAAACAGAGTGAATATTATTTTAGACCTGTTTTTAAAAACATCTATCATTTTGAAATAGGAAAAATACATCATTTCATTATTAATGATTTTTTCTGTTTGTGTGTTTTTATAATTACTTATATGTGTTAAAGAGGAGATGCATGTCTGTTCCACCAAGACGAATAACCAAGTTGGTACCTAATGGGCATTAACTAATTTTTGGTTAACCTTAATCAAGAACGTCCTAAGAAAGAGATTCAAGAGAGAGAGAATATTTTTCTCTCGAGGGTCTCTCCTTTCTCACTTCTAATCTAGCCGCCACACAGAAACCGTGTAATTCCTGACGGCTGGTGGTCGTTCTTCGCCGCCGGTCGCCCTCCTCTGTTTTGTTTAAACCTTTTAGCGGAGGAAAGTTTCCGGTGATCGCGACATAGGTTCCTCGATCTCCCTTCTTCAAGCTTCAGGAAGACTTCTGTTGATTGCTTCTCCATTCACGAGCTCTAATAGCCCCTCACTCGCAACAGTACTGGAGGCTATTGTTGAGGGCCTTGTTTTTCTTGATCTACCAACCTTTGACAGTGTCATTCCTCATAGAGGTAAGATGTCTCACCTCATGTAAATCGCTTATTAGCGGGATTTTGAGAGTTGGTTCCGCGAGTTGGTGATGCATGTTCTTTGAGTAACTTTGCCATTTGAAGAATAGCTTGCGATGTGGAGCCATCTCTGGCTGCTCTGTGCTCATTCCTCTAACCATTCATGTAGTCTGAGAAACTCTCTGCTCTCAACAGCAAATGCTTCTCAGAGATTATTGACAATTTCTTTGGCGGCTAAAGGTTAAGTTTCTGTTCGGAGAAAGACGCCAAAGCAATGGACGAATAGGGCCTGATCTACCCATTTGTACTGCATGTTGCTCGTTCAAGTCACCCTTGAATTTCATTCAGGGGCCTTTTGTTGGAATACAAATCAAGTCCCACATCGGAAATACTAGAAGATAAAATCTAGTATATAAATAATGTCCAATCCCACTTAGTATGAGGCCTTTTGGGAAGGAGCCCAATAACAAATCCGTGCGGGCCTTGTCAGTTGAGCCCAAAGCGGACAATATCATACTAAGAAGAGGGAATTGGACATGGACCTAAAAATAAGCTCAATATGTGGTATCAGAGCCCACGGTTCAGGAGTGTGGACCTGTTCGAAGTGGGAGGAGAAAAAAGCCCCTCAAAGAAACCAAACACGAGTGAATGTGGTCATTGGTTTGAGGGGGAGATTGTTGGAATACAAATCAAGTCCCACATCGGAAATACTAGAAGATAAAATCTAGTATATAAATAATGTCCAATCCCACTTAGCATGAGGCCTTTTGGGAAGGCGCCCAATAACAAATCCGTGCGGGCCTTGTCAGTTGAGCCCAAAACGAACAATATCATACTAAAAAGAGGAAATTGGACATGGGTCTAAAAATAAGCTCAATACCTTTCGTTTTGCTTGATGATGGTTTTTGCTGATTCTTAGCAAAGTTCCAACTTCCAGTCTGCCGCACTTGGTCAAGTACCAACGACATGAGTTAGCATTAAACTAGATATGAGAGTCGCTTGTAATAATCTAATACTAGTTTAGTATTATTCCTTGTTGCGTTTGAGAATCACTTATGATGATCAAACATCTTTGTTGCTTCAAGCTTTTTTTTATCCTTTTTGGGGCGTTTAGGACTTTTGGCTTTGTTAAGCATCCTTTAATCCAAATGTTCATTGATCTTCAATGTTGTTTTATCATAATTTTATTAATTTTGTAATGATATTTACATTTTATTAGAAAAAAAGTTGGTACCTAATGGCACCAATATTAAATCCCTATCATAAGTTATTTTGACATGATACAATTGGAATTTGATATATATGATATGGTAACAAATTAAAGATACTATCCTGATAAACAACTAATTCCAATTATTCAATAACTAATCATGCTTAAAAAATTTATACTGAACGAACATTGTATTCTCAAGTCAGATTTTTTTTTTTTAATAATTACAATAAATAGTGCGTACCTCGTTATTCAGAAGTAATCAATACTATTAATTGATGGTAATCTTCTTATGATAACAAATTAATATTTCTGTAAATTTTTATATAGATAACAAATTTAATCAAATTCTACTTTTGAATGATAACATATTTAAACAAAGATAACGGATTCGTTTAAATAATATTGTCTAACAATATATATCTTATATCATGTATCCTATTTTTGAAGTTCCGAAATTAACTCCCTAACATTTTTTATAGTAACGATTGATTTAACAAAATATAGTTACTTTTTACGATAAAAAATAGTGGTTGATTTATTGTATTTTTACGATAATTGAACTAATATTCCAGTAATCTAGACATATTGGTTACGAGTTTAAACTCAAATAATAAGATATTGTATTAAAAAAATTATATAATAATCTAGATATTTGGATTATTGTAAGGAATCATACCATACATCAAGACTTCTCATTTATTGTATGACGAATTTTTTAAAAGCACGAATCAAAAAAATTATTATTTTTATATTAATAAAATAGTAAGAAATTCGACAACGATAATATAAATGAATTGACTTTGTAATCATATCATTGCTTCGTGTATGATATAAATATATGGTACGAGAAATTCATTTTCATTTTGAAATTGAATCGAAAATCCATGTTGTTAATAAGTTTCAATAATAAAACTATTTGTTCTTTATTATAGTTTATTTATAATTAAAGCTAACTAGAGTTTGACCCGCGTAATTGCACGAGTATTTTTTTAAAAAAATTTATGTATTCAATTTATGATTGATCATGTTTAGATTTTTCGAGAATCGGATTCGTAATTTTCAGTATTGGGCTCAGAATATATATTTTCAGTTATTTCGAATTTCATGTTCACGTTTGAGATTTTCGAATTTTTCGGATTTTTTCGGGCATTCATACGGATTTAGGTATAAATTCAGTTCAGATGATATCCGAAATAACGTGAAACAAAACCCGTTGGGTATTGCTTTTTTAAATATCAGATGACTAAAAAATTTTGTATAGTTTATATAAATTATTTTTGTAAGTTTTGTACGTTATATTAAATTTTATCACTTTATAAATTTGTGTATTTTTGTAACCAAATTTATATTGAAAACATTTATATTGCAATAATTACGTGAAAATGATATTGGAATATTCCAATGTTATTCATATTTAAAGATATTTATATTCATTATATACATTTAATCAAATTTTTAAAACTTGTTCAATTTTAAAAAATCACACAGGAAAAAAATTGTGTACTTCTCTTTTAATAGATAAGATATCATCTTTAACGTTCTTTTTGTACTACATTATACAAAAATATTAATCTCGCGTTTTGAAAGCGCAAATCAAAATCTAGTCTATATTATTAAATCTGAAATACCAAACTTTTTCATGTGTGATTGTTTTAAAATTGACTTGTCTTATAAATGTTATTAAATGTATCTAATGTATCGAATAAATCAAAAGAAATAAAATTGACAATAGTTATTCATTCACAAATAAAAAAATTATGAAAACATTAAAATATATAGTTATAAAGATAAAGTATTTAAAAACAATTGATATAAACTATAAAAATTTAAGTTTTTTATCTAATGTTTTATAATAAAGAAATACACCAACAAGCTTTATTCATGGTATTTCGGGTATCAAATATTATCCAAACTGAACCCATACACAAACTCGTATGTGTACCCGAAAAACTCGAAATCTCAAACATAAACCTGAACCCGAAATTCGAAATAACTAAAAAATCTAAAAATTCTGAATTGGAACCTGAAATTCGAAATAATCGAAAGTTCTGAACCTGTTATCGAAAAATCTAAACATGATCGATCAATCATAAATAAAAACAAAAAAAATTTAAAAGACTCGCGCGGTTTAAGTTAAGATTGTTGATGTTTAAGTTACATTTCATATTGGTTTTTTTTTTCTTTTTATCTTAAAGTCAAATGACTATAATATGATCATAAAATGATGCATTTTTCAAATATAAATAATTCTAGATCACCAATTAATAGAAGCTAAAATCAAAATTCCACCCAAATCAAATGGAGTATTTATTTCATTGAACCTCTTGCCAATAAGCGTCTTCCAATTTCTCCACTTTACGGATGAGATTCAATTTCTTCCTATGGAACTTCTCAAGACCATTGGGATCAAATGGAGGAGGAAGTGAACATGTGCATGAAACATGAGGTTCATTTACTAAAGAGCCCATCATAAACTTCTTGTTAGGGCCATTAACATCATCTCCAGATGGGCACAACATTGATTCTGTGCAGAGTTCAACACTGTTCTTGGGAACTTGAGGCTTGTACTTAAGAAGCTTGGAGTATTCATTCAACAAATGGAACATGTAATCGTATACATTTTCCATTGATAAATCTCTCTGCATGAACTCGCTAGCTTCTCTTCCAATCTCTTGAGCCTGCAAACAAAAAAGGTCTATGAACTAATTGAACCAAAAAGAAAAAGAAAAAGAAAAATGTTGCTCCTCTTGATACCTTTTGAGTGTGATTATTAAGCCAATCAACAGCAAATTTGATGGATCTACATTTATCTTTATCTTTAATGGGCCAATAGTGCTGGAGAGGTTGAAGAGTTCTTGAGAAAAAATCATAGTAATAAGGTTTCACCATCAACGTCACTGAGTCACATGCTAATATGTATTTCTCACTCACTGACCATGCATACCCTTCTATGTATATCTTGTACCTGCATGCATGCACAACGTATCATTCAAATAGTTACATTTGTTATTATTATTAAAAAAAACTCAATTTACACATTGGTACTAACCTGTAAGTACATTGATTTGCAACATTTGAATTCTCAAATCCTCTTTGTCCTTCCGATATCCAATCCTAAGTAGATACAAATATTGTATATTAATAATTTTCATATCTCGTGGAAATATAAATTACTAAACTATGATTATAAAAACATATATAGTTTTTTTTTGATAAGTTTTGGCTATCCAGCCAGGCTCCGGTAGGAACGCACTTAATGCTACAGATGCTACAGAGTGGACTTCTTCCCGAAGAAACATCACACTGGTTGATCCGGTTTGGAGTGCTCAACCGACATTAGTCGGTTGATTAAGCTTATCATATATATATATATATACACATATGTGGTTATAGAAGCATGCAAGCATACCTGAATGAAGATTCTAGCATTCCAATCATGTTGTGAGGATAAGTTGCAAGTGAGAAGATCTTCTCTTGAAGGAGATGCAACATATGGGTTACCTTTCCAATATGCATAACCCTCTCTCTCCATAAACTTCTTCTTCTTATTTCCTTCTTCCATTTCTTTCAACACTTTGCTCCATTCCTTTATGTTTATCTCTTGCCTACATTTTTTTTGTCAATTTTAATAATCTTACCTCGCGACTATAAAAAAAAAAACTAAATCATTAATTATAAAAACATAAAATATATAATATAAAACATATTTTAGATTAAGTAAATATAGTTTTAAAACTACATTTCATGCAACCAGGATTCAAACTCTACATTTGTGTCTAGTGAAAAAAAACTATTTGTCATTAAAGTATTAACGACCAAAAAATATACACATCATATTTTGCTGGAAAGGTTGAATAATAAAAGAAATCAAAGTTACTTTAGTTAATCACTTAACTAAGAACTATAATAAATTACAACCACAAAAACAAATTGTAGCGGCATTGAGTGGATAACAATAAATTATTTTAGACTTTTGTTATCTCGACACTTCTCAAACTATAATGATCTCTAACTACACTACAATGTAATTATTAATCACAAAATAATCTATTTGCATAAAAGAAAGAAAAATGGACCCAAGTAACTTTTTTTTCCCGGCATGAGATCAAGTGGGGACAAGTGTACCTTAACAACTATACACGTTTTAACTTCAAACCAAAAAAAATACTAAAAGAAGGAAAAAAGAGAGAAGGAGATTATATTCTAGTACATACCACCCCCAAAATGACCAATCTGGGAAGACAATATCCACCGTCCATCTATCACCACAGTATCTAAATAAAGCAGGTGGTGCATCATCACCCGTACGATTGAATCTATCATGTCCGTCCGATCTAATGACTGGACGATCATCGCAGTCAAACATGAGATCAACGTCAGGTATCTTCCCTGGATACTTTCTCAGTAGCTGAAGAATCCCCCAAAGTGTGAACGCATCTCTAGTCTGTATAGACTTCTTGTAGTTTTCGACGAACACCTTGCCATTTACAATAACTAACCTGAAATGTGCTGTCGTTTTGGCCCTTTCCACCGTTTCTTTTGTTATCCCCGTTTCTCTCCATGGTTTTAGATCCTCGTGGATCCACTTGAAGTAATCAGGGCAAGACCGGTTCGGTTCGGTTTGGTAATAGTTTTCCTCGGGTTGAGATGTTCTTGAGCAAGACCGGTTCTGATTCAAGAAACTTGTGCAGTTTACCAAGATTCCGGTTTTTGTCTTCTCTGGTACATGTACCGAGACCGGTTTTGTTGTTATAATTGTCGGTTGATCATATGAATTTGTCTTCGGTAAACAAAATATATTAAAAAAAAAAAACTTAATAAAATTTTCAACAAATCTTAAGCATTGATTATGTAGTAAAACTAAAAAAAATGAATGATTAGTGATTACCTTGTAAGGCCAAAGAGGTGTTTTTGAGTCAGAACCGGACTGGTTTTGATTAGAGAAACTTGTGCAATTTACTAATTCTCCGGTTTTCTGCGGTGGTTCTAGCTCTGCCGGTACTAGTGTCGGTTGATCAAATGCTTTTGTCGTCTTTGATAAACAAATAATAATCAAAAAGGAATTAAAAAAAAAGAACTTCTTAAGTTTCATGTTCATGAAAGTGTAATTATATTGTGAAAAAAGCATAAGTACTTACCTTGTTAAGCCATATAGGGGAAGTGATGGCAATAGTGGCGGCGGCTATAAGGAAAAGGAAAAGCATTAAAGTGGCCACGTGGAGTTTTCCGATGGCCGAGCGGTAAGTTTTAAAGTCGGAGAGTTGAGAAGTGAGAGCTCTATCTCTATGCTTAGAGAGTAGAGATGTCATTATTATTATGAACTTTCTCTTTCTCTTTCTTTGTTGGATATTAAGGGAATCTTTTGTCTTCTTTATTTTTGTTGATCTCTCTCTTATTTTAGTTTTGGTTTTTAGCTTCTTAAAAAAAGATTAAACAAGTGAAAAAAATGGAAACGGAAATGACTAGTAGGTTTGAGAAAACGATAAGTCTATAATAGTCTTTGGAATTTGAAATTTCACCAGCTAAACTTTCACTCGATCGTCTAACTTACGTCATTCCAAGCTATTAGGGAGTTTTCAACCCGTATCTCAATATTAAAATAGTAGAAAAAATGAAATGAGAGAAAAAAAAAAAGTGAGATAGGTTTCTCATTCGAGAAACTCAAAGTTTTCATTGAAATACTCATTTGACACATGTAACATTATTATTAGTTTATATTTTAAATTAAAATTTAATTATATAAATAATTCAAACTCAATTTATTATAATTATATTGGTGAGATATTCACATGAGTATTTCACCAATGCTCATGCTCTTATAGTTTGTCTTTATCGAAATATTTGATATTTAAAGAATTTACGCTAACTTTTCTTAAATTAAAATATTACTAGTTCATTATCCGCATTTTGTGCATCAAAAAGTATGAAATATTATTTATAAAACATATTTCTATTTAGTAAAAATAAAATTTGTAATGATTAATGATGGGATAATTATATTTTCTTATAGTCGAGTCTTAACTTATAAAAAGAACTAGGTGGTGGTCCGTGCAGATGCACGGACATGGCAAATTTTGTAAAAATTGATCCTAAATACAAAGATTATGGTAACGTATTGTTTATAAATTAACATGAATAATTCGTTGTGTTAGTTATTCTTAAAACAAAGTTTCATCTTTTAAAACAAAGAATTCGAAGACGAAAGCAAACTATCCGGCGTTAGGAGATTGCTGACGGCCCATTGTGAATCTTGCAATGCACCAGACCATCTTAAGAAAAAATCTACAATGCCAACTCGCTGGTTGTTAGGGAAAATTTATTTTAATCACTTTATAGAAATTATAAAAATTAAATAACAGAAAGTAATAGAGAAATACCAGATGTTTTGAAATACTCCTTTATAGTCCATGTTCTTTGTTGTTCTTTGAGTCCTCCCTTTTTCGTCAGTGATCAAAATTTCTAAATCAGATCTTAACCGAACTCTGGAAAGTGCAACATACAGTTGACCGTGGGGAAAAACATGTTTAGGAATATATAAACCAACCTTTTGAAGTGAATACCCTTTAGTTTTATTAATAGTCTTCGCGAATGCAATAGCCACCGAAAATTGTCTACGCCTCATCCTAAAACGGAAACCTTGCATCTGGAGGAGAAACAAACATTCTAGGAAGCAAAAGATTTTGTCCAACTCTATCACCAGTAATGACCATAACCTCAATAACATGGGAAACTAGCTGTGTAACTTGAAGCCTTGTACCGTTTTATAAACCTTCATTAGAGTCAATGTACCTAAGTAACATAACAAGAGCACCGAATTTTAAAGTCAGAACATGACTGGGCAATCTGGATATCTTGATACTATTAAGAAATCCTTCCGAATATAGCATGGTATCTTTTTCACTGGTATCCGAAGTATCGATACTATCAACACTGAGATATGTTCTCTCTTAACCTTGAAATAAACAAGATAAACTTTTTTTTTAATAATTTAAACCAATACACATTAAACAATTTAGATATTTTAAAAAGAAGTTACCTGACATCTGCGATAACATATAATCGTTGATGACATCAACATTAACATTCCTCGGAAAAAGTATCGCGTGATCTTGGAAGAAAATCGGATCAGTGCCTCTATCATAAGACTCACCGTAAACCTCCCTTGCGATTGTTTTAATAGGATCCTCACATTCAGTAATTAGCAAATCTTCTGGTATCTCCACTTCAGCCTCATCAAGGCCCATCTTATTGTTTTTACCATCCCCTATGTCAAGTGTCCACTCCGAAAATTCCAGTAGCTCGTCAAGAGAACGCTCACTGAGACCAGCATGTAACCTCATATTTTTAGTAAGCCTCAAAACTTTGCAATGACGCCAAAGATAAGAAGAACTTAAAGAAGCTTAGGTGTTGGTCCGTGTCTTGCATGTGCATGATATGTTTTCTTATAAATCTAATTAAAACAATTGACTTTGTTTTTCCGATCATCGGTAGCTTCTTGGATCGAAGAACAAAAGTGCATAGAAAAAGATAACATTTGATTAGTTGATACTTTTTATATATTTCGGTTATGATTAAGATTCTTTATCCACTTTATGTGTTTCCATGACAGTAAAAGAGTTTAATTTTGTATGTATTTGGTTTCTCTTTTCACATATGTTTCTTTATCAGGTTAAGTTCCAGTTTGGATCCCGGACTCTATCTATACAGAATTCGGGTCATTGTAAAATTTGTGTCGAGTTTGGTTTAGGGTTTATCGGGTTTCGGGTTGGCTCGAGTCAAATAATCAGGTTATGGTTTTCCGGGTAATTCGGGTTTCTCGTATCAATTCTAGTAGTTTTACTTAAAATACTCTTTAGGCATTCGAAAAGTAAATATGAAACTGAGTTTGATTCAAATACCCATTTCGGGTATATATATTTAAATTTTTCTGGTATTTATTTGAAATTCAAGTTCTAATTTTCGGATTTTTTCAAGTTTCAAGTACTTTTTGGGTTTCGAATCGGGTTTTAGTATTCTCGAATTACTTGTTGCTTAGGATTTGATGGGGTACTTTTACAGTAAAGGTTAAGTACGGGTTAGAGACTTAGGTTCGAGTCGGTGTTAGCTTCAAATTTTTGTGTAGCCTTATTTGATAGATCAAGAATAATAAAGTTAGAAGAAATTCTCAACTTGAATAAATTTTATTTATAAGCTCTATACTTCTCATTTTTTTACTAATTTCTAATAGAAAAATATTGGGATTACTTTATGTATGACTTTGATTGTATTAGAAGCTACATGTGAAGTTTTTTTTCTTGGTCCGAGAAGCTACATGTGAAGTAACATTTTAAATTGTGTATTACATTGTGAACTTTTTTGATTTTTTATGTTTTAGGAAAATAAAATATCATACAAAAAACATCATTTTAAAAATATGTAACATGAATAAAACAGAAAATTCAAGAAACCCCGAATAAGGTTTTATTAAAAAAATTTCGAGTTTGTAAAGAGATATTTTACTTTAGCGATAAAGAAATTAGGAAAAAGAATGGAACGTACCAATTAGTGCTGCAGAAAATACCCGAAGCCGACCCGAATTAATTTGTAAAAAAATCTGAATTGAAGTGGTGAATTCAGTTAATTAACGATGAACTAAAAATTTATTACGTGGATTCAAGATAAGCTTAGGTGACATCGAAAGGAATCAATTTGTAAAAAACCGCGTACAAAACCATAATCTTAACGATGAACTAAATATTTATGTATTATATATGGGTGCATGTGTCTCATTATATATAGATTAATTTACAGAAATACACTTAAAAGGAAAATAAATTTTACATT
>OVAN01015485.1:0-11297 GCA_900406275.1 Anastatica hierochuntica
TATATATATATATATAAAAGGAGGCAAGCATAACAAGAAGATTATTGGATAATGAAAAAGAATGATTTCATGCAATAGAAGAAGCAAACCATTGGAAAACCCCTTACCAACTCCTCCACCTCTTTGTGCTCATCCTTAAATACTGTGAAGTCGAAGAGCTTGCGATGGAAAATGTTATCCAAAGACATTCTACACAGAATGCAAAAGACTTTTAGGTTCAAACAACATGAGCTGGATGAAGAAGATTTGAGAGAATATACTTTGATTGAAGTGGAGAAACTGTTGCGCTCAAATGACAAGTCCCTATCGAACTTCACCGAGATGCCTACACCGAGACGGACTATCTTGAAAGACTTTCAATATAGTTTGTGGACACAGGAGCTACAATACAACACCGCTGTAGAGAAAAGACCCATGACATGTTATTCAACACCCTTAAAAAAGAGCAGAAAACCGCATATGAAATTGTTATAGACTCTGTCAACAACAAGCATGGAAAGCTTTTCTTCTTTTACGGGCTAGGCAGAACTTGAAACATATATGTACCGCATAATCATCACCAAGTTATGATCAACCGACAAAGTCGTGCTTCCCGTAGCTTCTTCAGGTATAGTAGTCTTACTCCTCACAGGAGGCCGCACAGCCCACTCCATGTTTAAAATATCCTTCAATGTCACTGAAAACTCTACCTGCGAAATAAAAAGAGGAACAATAATGTCACAACTACTAGCAAACAGAAAACTCATTATTTGGGATGAAGCTCCTATGGCACACAAACACACCTCCGACGCCCTTTACATAACTCTCAGAGATATACTATTAGAATAAGATATATCAACAAAAGATAAACCATTCGGGGGCAAAAAAGTTCTATTGGAAAGCGACTTTCGGCAAATTTTACCGGTCCTACCACAAGGAACAAAAACATATACGGTGCTGGGATCTATTAGCCAATCATATTTATGGGAACAGTGTTAGCTACTAACGCTAGAGAAGAATATGAAGATACATCAATCAAAAACAGAATTCGACTCACGGTTAATGTTGGAGACAGAATTGGCGCAGTGAGCAATACATGGCATACAACGAACGATCCTGATGGAGAAATGATTTATGTTCCAGGGAACTTCTTCATGGACAACAGTGGTAACCCATTTGAAAAATAGTTGCTACTCTCATCAAAAAGCTCATCAGAAGCGAACGACCAAAAATTCACAGTGCATGCTATATTGTCTACTAGGAATGAAACAACTAACGAGATTAATGACTACATGTTCACCCAAATTGTCGGGGAACTAAAAGAAACTCTAAGCGCCGATACTTACGAGAAATCTGAAACAGTTGGTGAAAAATATGGTGAAATGTATCCTATTGAGTATTTGAACTCCCTAGAGTTCCCTGGTCTCCCAAAACATAAACTCAAACTCAAAATAGGCATCCCCGTTATACTCCTAAGGAAGATAAACCAAAGAGAAAGATCGTGTAACGGGACAAGGCTAACTATCACCCAATTGGGTGAGAGGGTCATTGAGGGGAAAATAATCACCGGGAAAAATGTCGGCCAAGGTTTGCTACGCGATGACTATAAACAAAATCCAATGACAAAGATTCAAGCAAGTACTCCTATACTTGCCCATGTCAGTCTTCAGTCATGGACAACTTTATGTTGCTCTTTCAAGAGTTACAACCCCACAAGGACTACAAATCTTACAAGGAAACGAAAAACCAAAAGAGAGCGTGAGGAATATCGTCTACAGAGAAATTTATAACAAATTACCGAGAAGATCAAGTATATTATACTACATCCATCAATATCAACTACCCGAATAAAACAAATTAACATAAAAAACAATGCAAGTTACATATGAGAAGAAGATACAATCGCTTCATAATGCGAGGTAAAAGAATGCACAAACTACATGGTAAAAAAAAACAAAACAAAAATGTGTACAAAGGCATGATCTACACAATATCGAGCACGACATCCTTACTACATGAAAAAACACATGAAGCCTTCCGAAGAAGAATATATGGGCACCAACAAGCATCCCCATATTACAAGAGACTGTTTTGTTGGGAAACTCTGCATCCATATAGTTAACTATAAAAGTATAACGCTTATTAGACATTTTTAAAACCCTTAACATTTGTTACTACATACATATACAAATTACATAACTTCTAAACATTACACGTCTTGAAAAGAAACGCAAAATAGCAAAACACTACAAATGAAAAATAACTTCATTGAACCACACCATAAAACTGAGAAGTTAGAAAAAACATAGCCACAAACCCACGCGTAGTGCGAGATTTCTCCTAGTCTAATTAATTGTAAAACATCGTTGATAATTAATTACTAGATGTGGTACTCCACATTCTTTTTCAGCTTTATTGCTTAAATAAAAGGCGGAACAGCTCCAAGGGGATTTTGATGGCCAAATTAATTTTTATGCAATAAATCTTCTATTTCTTTTTTTACAATGCTCGATTATTTATTTATTGATTTGAATAGGTCTTGCCCTTGTTGGTATACTTTTTTCATTAATCTCCTTTATATATAGTAATTCAACCATATATTGCTTTCGTTCCCAAAATGCATTTGGTAAGTCAGAGCATACTTGATTTAATAAATTTTTTCTATAATTTTCATTTTATTTATTATGTATGGTGTTTTAAGTTGTTCTTCACTTTTTTATGTTATTTCTTCTTGCAAATACTGAATGTGATCTTGTTTTCCTATTATTAAATTAGTTGTTTTTGTATAGTATTTTATTGTAAATTTAAAATTTCTTTAGATGTCACTGGTTATAAGAATTTAAATAATAATTTTTTTCCGACAACTTTTGTAATTATATCTATTTTTGTTACTTTAAATGGGTATATATGTGTAAAAAATGAAGTTTCTAATATAACATCTTACGTCAGGTTTTTAACTAAAATATATTAATTTTTAAAGCAGTAACCTTGATTGCATATGGTAACTACCGTTAGCTCCACTTAAAAGTTTGGTAGTTTTCTCATATTTTTTTGTTGATATAATTCCTTCACAGATACAAAGTTAGTCTGCTACAGTGTCCACTAAATCTATTATATTTAATTCAAAGTTTTGTCCAATATGTAGATTAATGTTTGTATACCATTTTTGATAATTAATTTTATTAATTATTTGAATATAGTCTTCGTCATGTTGTGGTTTTAGTATATTATTTTTATCATTTGATCATATGGTTTTATTTGTGAACTACTTGATGCTTGAAACTTATTATTATTTTCTGCTGAAGATAGTCTCGCGTCTATCTATATTTATTTTAATTCTTTTTGATTAACTATTAGTTGTAGTTCTTTAATTTTCGTTTTAAATTGTTTAACTTTGTTTTGTAATTCACTCGTAGTTACCTGTTTAAATAAATTTTGAGTTGAATATTTTTTTAATATTTTATTTAAACTAAAAGGTTGTGGTGTAGATAATTGATTTTTTTGACTCACTATATTTTTTAATTTTATAAAAAATTCCTTCTTTATTTATGGTTCATCAATTATGTCTATTATGTCTAGTAAAAATTGTTTATCACTATCTTTGATTATTACATTAATTATTTTACAATTACGTAGGTTATCAGATAATTCATGTGTTTTTGTTGAAGAATAGCTTGAATTTTCTATCTTATTTATAGAATATTCACTATAATTTTCTTCTGATGGTTTATATTCGAAAATTAATAACTTTGTTAATTTTTCTTGAATATCTGGTTGGTTTTGAAATATTTCATTTATTTTCTTTCTCATTTTGTAATCCTTGCACTAATGCCCAAGTATTTTCCAATTCCAACAAACTACTTTTTTAACATGTTTTAATTTTACTATTTTTCGAGTAGTGTTGATTAATTGCTTTATTAGTTGCCTTTTTATCGAAATTCATATATCTCGTAATTTTTAGTATGATCAAGTCGTCTTTGTCTATACTTTAATCGTTTAATTCTTGAGAGAAGTCTATTATAACCATATTGTTCACAGAATGATCCCATGGTGATTTTAAATTTAAATCTATCATTTCATTTTTTATCTTTATATTCTTGACATATTGCTAATCTTTCCTTTTTAACAAATGCAAATAGTTGACCATATGTAATCGTATTCCAGGGGATAGGTTGCCCTCCAGAAAAATCCTTTAGTTTGTTTATTACTCTTTCTGCAATGAAAGTCAGTAATCCTGAGATAAACCGTTTTTTCCAGAAAGATTGATTGCAAGCATTTCTTTGAAATATATTTGTTACAAAAATTTCTTTATATCATTTGAAATCTCATAAGGTTGGACATCTCAGATTTGTTAATACGATTTTTTTTGCTTTCTAACTCTTTTGCTGGATTAGCAATAAAATGCATAATTAATGTATGAGTTAATACTTCAACTGCGTTTGTTGTTCTATTTCATCGTAAAGGTCATCTTCATCTTATGTTTTTTTGTTTCGGTATAATTAATTATGGAATCTTGTGTAATTATATCTTTTGAATTATCGCACCAATATTTTAATGCTCCATTAAACCCGGTTATTAACATAACACATGCTTGCTTATCGAAATGACCTCTAGCTTTGAATGCTATAGTTTTCATTCCCATTTCATGAAATAAATTCATTATTTCATATTATGGTCTACCATCTATATTCCATTTGTATTACCTTTTTAGCATAAGTCTCTCGTCCTACACCCTTATTAACCAATGTTCCTTTGTATCTTCCATCTCTCCCTTATTATTCATGATCAAAGGTCTCTACCATTTCCATGTCCAAAGCACACTTAACCGGAAACCATCTTGTATTCTCCCTTCGCTGACTTCCCATTCACCGGAGCATGATTTGTAATTTGCTTCAGAGCCCTATGTAATCAGACCAACTCCGAACATACCAAGACGTCGTTTGTAACCTTGTCACAATTTTTAGAAAATCCCACTAGCTTATCGTACACTAAATCCACACTGATTTCCTCATCATAATCCAATGGTACCCTTGCTGCGAAAATGAGAGGCACATATCGATCCACAATGACATACACACTGCCGGAATCAACATCTATGTCCTTAAAATATGTTTATAACACGGTTTTTTGTAAAACAAGGGGGAAAAGCACAAGTTATCATCTCTCAAACACAAACTGTGTGGCCTAAATATCTCTGAAAGACGACATAATTTTTCATTCATATTCTCAAAGGTCGATTACCTTTGAGTCGAAGAGTGGATCACACGAATGATGACCTCGTCATTACAAACATGGTTGATGGTTTTGTCTAAGAAGGCGAGGGTTTTAGAGTTAGCTAGGTTGTTCATGGTGGATGGAGTAATATGTCTATGGGAGTTTCGGTGGGGAAAGTGAGCTTTCTGGAATAGAGTGGCTCGCTATTTGAGCGTGGCTTGCTATTTGAGCGTGGCGAGCGAGGCGTTGGCGTTCATTGTTGCAGCAGTAATGGCGAGGAAGACGTTATCTGAGGAGAAGGTGGAAGGTCAGGTGGGTAATAATGGCGAGTGAAGCTTAGGCTACGAATCGTGGGGAAGAGAAGGTAACAGCATAAGCGGCTTTGGGAGTTGTTAGGTTTCGCATGATGTATGGTGGGGAAGTTATAGTTTAGTAAGGCTAAGTGTTTGGGCTTTAAATGAGAGATTTGGACTTTAAATGTTAGTTATTTTATTAACAGTCCAAGACGCAGGCAACAAATGGGGAGGGGAAGTTGCACAATGACGTGGCAGCGTAAGATTGTTCTGTTTCATGATGATGTGGACACTTTCAAAGCTTAGAATGATCTCCTTTTTGTTAGTATAATGGAAACTTCCACAAAATGAAATTCATGACTTGTACTAATTATTAATAAAACTCTACCTATATGAATAATAAAAAGATCATCGCACAACATTGACAAAAGGAGAAGAAAATAAATTAAAGTTGTCCCGTGTCTCTTACTCTCTTCCTCTTCCTTTTCTTCCGGCCTCGTGAAAGCCAAATATATATCATCTTTTTAATTATTTGGTTATATATATATATATATAATTAAATAAAATAAAGATGTAGTATACACATAAATAAATATGGTTGTATGACTTGTGTCTATCAAATGCTCATTATCTTATATATCGCCTAATTCTCATACAAATATATCTTAATCTCATTTCACCACCTACGATAATGACATAACGTAACGTAGAACTGATTTCATATGAAACTATGTTTACTTAAAATCCAGATGTGGTCCATTAACACTAATTGCGAACCTTACCCGAATAAAACATTCAACATCATTTATTGGATTATATAGTCGTATATACAAAAATATATATAGAGCACTGTCTAACATCATGAGTGACTTAGACCATCATGTAATTTGACAATGCCAAAGACCCACTGGTTCAATCCGAAACAGCAATTGTTTGTTCTATTTGTTTTTAAAAATAATTCGTTTTGATGGAAAACCGAAAACAGCAAATCATGACGCAGAGAAAATCTCGTTTGTCAAAAAGATCTTTCATAAATTTCTATTATTAACAAAGCCTATGCATTATAAATAAATGCAGTAGCCACTATTCAATTCTTAAAATTATCGTAGCAATAAATAAAAAGTGAGAGAGGGAGATTTCATATCATATATCATTATCATGCATGTTCCCGTAATTCTTATAAAATTTAAATGTCCAAAATAAACATAATTATAATAATTCTTGTGATATTAGGGTTCTTGAAAGGATCAAGCCCACATTGAATGCCACGCGGTTTTGTGACTTTTCTTTTTGCCACACAGCTGACTTTGGAGGCTTTACCTCCACTTTTGTAGTTAATGCTTTCCACATTTTTTAATTTTATTTATTAAATATTCAAATTTATTGAGACCCAAGAGGGTCAGCAATTTTCTCTTTCCATTTATTTTTATATATATAGAAGAAGTGGACACAGACCTTTGTCGCCAAGCTTTAACCATTAGATCCATCCGAGGCTAAGAGTCCAAATTAGTAAACTAAGGGTAGTGTGAATATCAAAAACTAAATTTATTTCAATTTCCTTCCATTTTCTAAGCGAAGCTCCGTAGTGAAAAAGAAGAGGTGTAGTTAGTTAAGTAACTAAGAGATATCAAGATAATGGTGAGGCCTCCTTGTTGTGACAAAGGAGGCGTGAAGAAAGGGCCCTGGACTCCTGAAGAAGATATAATTTTAGTTAGTTACATCCAAGAGCATGGTCCTGGTAATTGGAGAGCTGTTCCCACCAATACTGGTATGCATAATCTTCTCTCTCCTCAAGATATGTATGTTTATTTTACTAGGCTTATGAGATATTTGAAAAAACTTAGAAGGAATCCAAATAGTTTTGGTTGATAAGTACACTGTGTTTTGCAAATGAGTTTTTGATTTTCATAAGTTTCTTCTTTTTGTATTTGAGATTTTACAGAAAACATTTGTTTTGTATATTAGGGTTGGATTTATATGTTGACCTTAAGATCAAAGATCTAGTGCATGGCATATTTTTTATATAAAGCTTAGATCTTTACTAATTGGTTTCTAATTTCAGGGTTGCTTAGATGCAGCAAGAGTTGTAGGCTTAGATGGACAAATTATTTAAGGCCAGGAATCAAAAGAGGCAATTTCACAGAACATGAAGAAAAGATGATTGTTCATCTCCAAGCCCTCCTAGGCAATAGGTAAAACTAGTTACTAATCTTCTCTTAAATAATTTATTTCTTTAATTTTTCTCTCACAAAAGTTTGAGACTGAAGATAAAAACAAAGTTAATAAGGGGCATTTAATATTTGGTGTAGATGGGCTGCAATTGCATCATATCTTCCACAAAGAACAGACAATGACATTAAGAACTATTGGAACACACATTTGAAGAAGAAACTCAATAAAGTCAATCAAGATTCTCACCAAGAACTTGATCAATCGAGAGACCGTTCCCCGCTCTCTTCTTCTCCGTCTTCTTCTTCTGCAAATTCCAACTCAAACATCTCAAGAGGCCAATGGGAAAGAAGGCTTCAAACAGATATTCACCTGGCAAAAAAGGCTCTCTCCGAGGCATTATCTCCCGCCGTTGAAGCACCGATCATCATGACAACATCTTCCTCTGCTGAATCAAGACGTTCTACTTCCTCGGCTTGTGGGTTTCCAAGGTCGCAAGAAACATCTACAACTTACGCGTCCAGTACCGAGAATATAGCGAAATTGCTCAAAGGGTGGGTGAAGAACTCGCCAAAGTCTCAGAAGTCCGCAGATCAATTGGTTTCTCCAGATTCTGAGACAAAGGAGGTGATTAAAAGTGATGATGGGAAAGTTTGTACAGGCACATTTCAGTCATTATCAGTGTTTGATCACTTGAAATATTGTGACTCATCATATCATCAAGCTGGAGGAATTTCACCTGATCAGGAGACTAAACCAGATATAACTGGATGCAGCAGTAACCAAAGTCAGTTGTCTTTGTTCGAGAAGTGGCTTTTTGAAGATTCTAGTGGACAAATTGGTGATATTCTATTAGATGAAAACCCTAATTTCTTCTAAAGAATTTGGTTAATCTTGATGGTTCTACTTTTAGGATCTCATCTCTATTCTTTTTATATATACTTTTCTTGAGTTTTTCGAATTAACAGATTATCGCAAGATAATATTAGAATTCGTACAGATTTATAAATAATTTATAAATTTGTTTACTAATTAAATTGTTAAGATTCGCGCAAATAATTGACTACGTTCTCACATATTAAATATAAAAAGATAATAAAAAATTATTATCAAAAAATAAAAAAATCTGGATTTGATCGAGGTAATATAGCATTCCAAAATGTCGTGCTTTTACCGGTATTTACACATACAAAATTTAGATCTACGAGATGTTAATGTCGTCAGAGATGGGAACTCCAAACTCAAACAAACTATTTGTCTTTTATTTTAGGGTTTTGTTTCTTGTGTATATTGCTCTCATTGTCGTATGATTATATCAATATATAATCAAATTGATTTTACCTAATGATTCACGTCACCAAAAATTGACTTTTATAACTTTACTATGAGGCATAGGTAGAGAAATTTTATGAAATTATACATTTTTGTACCTATGTAGGATTGTATACTATATGTATCTTGACACAATATGGTGAATTTACTTAATCAATCTCTATAAATCTTTATTCGAGGAATGTAAGATACTTCTTCCATATCTTTCACCAATAAACAAATTCTCAGCAAAATCTTAACAAACTATAACAAATCCATTCTCACTCAACATATGATGAAGTTCAGTGAATCTTGCCAAAAACTTTGATAGAGAATTTTTCTAGACACTAGTAGAAATAAGTGGTATAGTCACGTTTTTGTCACGAAAAAAACGTGGCTATATGATCGTTACTTTTTTTTCGTGGCTAAAATCGTGGCAAAATCATTTATATAACCACGATTAGCCACAAAAAAAAAAGTCACGATCCTATAGTCACGATTTTGTCACGAAATTTGCCGTGACTATAGCAGTTTTTTTTACTAGTGAGAATCATGCATTTTAAACCTTTGCAATACTTTATCACTAAAATTATCTTAACACAACCGATGAGTTTATCTAATCAATCTCTATAGATCTTTTTCCAAGAATATAAGCAACCGTTTCCATGTCTTTTACCAAGAAACAATCTTTTAGCACTAGTAAAAAAAACTGTTATAGTCATGACAGATTTCGTGACAAAATCGTGACTATAGGATCGTGACTTTTTTTTTCGTGGCTAATCGTGGCTATATGAATGATTTTGCCACTATTTTAGCCACGAAAAAAAGGTAACGATCATATAGCCACGTTTTTTTCGTGACAAAAACGTGACTATACCACTTATTTCTAACAAAAACAAAGTAACATCGTTTCCACTGAGTAATATATCATCCACATATAATACCAAAAATGGAAATTCGCTCTCACTACCCTTCTTGTAAACGCACAATTCTTCATTTCTAATATAATCAAACTCTAATCATTTCATAAAATAAAGATTCAAACTCTGATATGTCTGCTTCAAACCATATACAGAACGATGAAGTTTACATACCTTCCACTATGAGTGTGGGGGGTAAATTTATTTCTTTAATGTTTGACCCTAGTTAGACTAAAGCCGAATGAACTGAACCTCGTTAGAACCCTTGATCTCCCATAAACTATGACTCAAGCCATAGTCGCGAATCATGACTGGTCATTATCAAAGTTGGGAGAGAATATCCACGAAAGATTCACATCCATCAAGATAAAATGTAATATTCTTTTATTAGCTAGATTAAATCAAATTGGTAATTATGCTAATCTTTCCTAAAGATATGGAAAATCAATTTACAAATATCTATTACAGCTCATAAGGAAAACCCTAAAGAGGATCTTCGTGCATCTTTTTACTTAGAATACACGCTATCTGTATCCAGCAAACGAGGTCCTAGCTGAGACCTTGATCCACATAGCTCTCTCTTGTTAAAGATCCATCTATGTTTATAAATAAAGATCAATCTTCTTCCGTTTGCTCACTGTTTGATTCTAGTCCTTCTCTCCCCAAAAGAATCATCAAAAAAATCCTTAAATAGTTTGGTGCTAAAGGAGGGAGGAGATTTTTTTATCACAAGAATCGAAAAAATAATGAAAGATGGAGCAAAGAACTCGACGGAATTTGAAGACGGTGAAATCCTACTTGAAAACATCGACGAAAGCAATCCAACACATGTAGAAACTTTGATGGGAAAGTCTAAAGAGAACGAGATTCGCTTGAAGGAACTTGAGGAGGAGAGAGGCATCTTCAAAGCCCTAAAATGGATAAAGCTCTAACACACTACAGGAAATTGATGTATTTATAGCAGTATAAGATAGCATTTTATGCCTTTATGTTATGGTTGATGTATCCTTCAGTTTTCTATAGCGTTTGAAAAAAATCAAACGCTATGTTTAATTTGCCAGTTTAAAACCTTCGTCACACTGTTGATACGCGTAGTTTAGATATGACATTTTTTTTTTCTAAAACGCTATGGATAGGTTAGGCGGGAATGAAATTTCACTTTTAGAGCCAAAGTAGTGTAATGGGCGCCAAACACTAACGCATTTTTCGTTTTGGCAAAATTTTGTCTTCTATTATAGCATTTTAAAAATGCTATGCCTAAATTTCATTTAGCGGGAATAAAATTTCACTTTTTGAACCAAAAAGTAATGGGCGCCAAATACTTAGACAATTTTTTGTTTTTGGCGAAATTTGTTTTCTGTGATAGCATTTTAAAACTGTTATGCCTAAATTTCATTTTCCCTAAACCCTA
>OVAN01015486.1:0-11296 GCA_900406275.1 Anastatica hierochuntica
TCCAGCACATAAGGGACTAAAAACCTCCCAGATCTAAGCGGAAACGCATCACTAAGTAACTTATATTTTTTGCAATACGCCGTTGTCATTTTGTAGAGATTTGGATAACCCAAGGCAATAATAGCTTAACCAAAAAAAAGAAGAAGAAAAGAAAACAGATAGATATGACGTTTTCTTAGATATCAAACCTATAAATAAAAGGCAAAATCTTTCTTTTATTTAGATGCTAAGCAATAATGATGAATGGTTTTGTTGATTTGGGTTATTATTATTTGGTTTTCTGAAAATGATACGAAGGGATAAGAAGGCACATAATAAAACTCTTTAAATTTTAAAGGAGAACCTAAGACTTATGCTAACTGTAAGATGGGTGTGGAGGGTAAGGTCACAGAAGAGATTCTCGTTGTTGGTTCCATCTTTTAGAAAGCTATGATGCCGGAGAAAACATTATTAAAAAAATCAGAGACGTATTTTTTTGGTTATGTATCTATTTGTAGAGAAGACAACTTGATATGATGTGGTTTTCAAATAAGAAGAGAGAAAAGCCTAAATATATGTAGACATTTACTATGGTTAGACTTGGTTGTTATTATGTTTAAGTAATGATGAGTTATAAGCTATGCATGTGTTGTATACATGAATCATTAATAGCCAGGTTGATAATAATAATTACGTTCATTTTCTACTTGGTAGGCCAATTGAACTGTATTAAAGAACTACTGAGACAAGCACAAAAGATTTTAATACGAACATTAGCTATAAGCTGTTAAACAAATCGCTCATTTCTTTGCTATGATCTTTGACAGTGTTGTGCATAACTGACTAAGTATTTTTTTTTTCCATATTGGAATTTAAAACTTATATTAAAATATTGAAGCAAGATGGTCATATGCACATTCTATTACTAATGCATCATTTCCATGTCCAGTCTCCGTTTTAAGAAAATGATGCTAATCAATTTGCAGAAATAATAGTAATTTTGAGGACCTGTTAAAAAGAATTAATATGATACAAATTTTTTTTTGGTTTTAATATGATACAAACTTTGTATCACTATATGGTGGGATACAAAAAAGGAGCGAGTGAGAAAGAGGATATGTGAAGAGATAAATAGTCTACTAGCAAAATATCGGTAGAGTAAAAGACCACATTGTAGATCAATGCATTGGGTGGCTTGAAAATGAATGGGTCTACCAAAAAAAAGAAGGTGGCTTGGGTTTTCGCGACATTGAAAACTTTAATGTTGCAATGTTAAGTAAGCAAGTTTGGAGAATACTACAAAACCCAGAGAGCCTTGTTGCACGACTTCTAAAGGCTCGATATTTTGCTACGAAAAATAAACTTTCTGCTGGAAATGGATATATACCCTCTTTCATTTGGACTTCGCTACTTCTTGGACGTGACCTACTAAAACAAGGTACTTGGTTGTTGATTGGTGATGGCTCGAACACAAATATATGGTCGGACTCTTGGCTTGAAACACATCCACCAAGACCTCCCCGGTTAAAAGAAAATGTTCAAACTTCCCTTGTTAAAGTAGCGGAGCTCATTAATCCAACTTTGAAATCGTGGAATGAAGACTTGGTGAGAAATAATGTTATGCCAAAGGATAATAAGGAAATTCTGAAGATTCGTTTATCCAAACAATCAAACCACGCTCTATTAGGATGGCATTACACAAGTTCATGACTATACACGGTCAACTCAGGGTACTGGCTCGCTACTCACTTACGCAACCAAGAGGAAGAAATCATTCCTTCTGCGGGTTTACCAGATTTCAAAGAATCAATTTGGAAACTCAATATCATCCCTAAACTCATAGAATCAATCTGATGCATTACCGATTGATGAAACATTGGTTCATCGTGGAGTTATTACGAATTTAGAATGTCGAAGATGTAGTAAGGATGTTGAATCAATCGATCATCTATTCTTCCGTTGTGAATATGCTCAAACAATCTGGAGAGGTACTTAGTTAGGCAACATAACCATTACGCATTCTACATCTTCTTTTGAGATGAAGTTACGAGCAATATTGGATTGTCACAACAATAACAATATCTTACCAATGGATCGACATTTACCCTTATGGTTATTGTGGCGGTTATGGAAAAGTCTGAATCTTTTAATCTTTGAAAGAAAATAAAGTGTATGGAGACAAGATTTGAGGAAAGCTCAATCGGATGTTGGGGAGTAGATCAACAACAAAGTTTATCAAGAGACACTTCATAAACTTGAAGTCAAATGCAAAAAAGAAAGACATAAGACGGAGTGGAAGCGGCCTCCACTGGGTTTTTATAAGTGTAATTTTGATTTGGGATCTAAAAAAAATGAAGTAGGGATTGCATCATGGATTGTTCGAGATTATCAGGGATACTATATTGAAGCGACACAAAGTCATGGTAAGCATTTTCCCAATTCTTTGGAAGGTGAATTACAAGCTCTCTTAATGGCGATGCAACATATGTGGATTCGAGGTTATAAGAAGATTATTTTGGAAGGAGACAGTCTAAACTTGTACAAACTTATAGAAGACAAGGAACTGATTTTAGATTTTACAATTACATCAGAGACATAAAGTGGTGGAAGAGTAAATTTGAATCGGCTTTGTTCTCATGGACTTCAAAGTATTCAAATCAAGCAGCGGATCTTTTGGTGAAGCATTCAACAATGGACTCATCTTTTACTTATCACTTTTACGTACCAGACTATCTTGTTAACATCCTCCATGAGGAATACATTACTTCTCATTAATGAAATTCATTTTGATGCAAATACATATATATATATAGATATTGTATAAACAAGAAACAAACAAAATTTATAGATATTGTAAAATCTGCATTGAATCTAGTTTTGTTGTTACTGCAACCCAGACATTCATGCATTTCAACTAACCGAGAGAGAAAATGTCATGATTCGAGAAGTAGAACTGATATCGTTTCTTATTTCGAGCGCAACCACTGTGAGATCAAATCCCTCACCATCATCACTTTTAACCACGGTGTAGCAGTAACATCAGAAGCTAGGAGCGAGTCCTCAACTACTTTTAAAAGATCACAGTCTGGAGATAAATCTCATGAACTCATTGATAGGTACGATCTCACCGAGCTAATTCCATTTCTCTAGAAGATTCAGATGTGAACAAAACCCATGATCTATCTCTTGTTTTTTCTCTTCAATTTTTTCAGTCATGTTTAATTAGGAGATGGAAATTCGAAAGCGGTGGAATCAGGCTTGGCGATCACCATTTCCGAAGAGATGAGAATATCGCCGCGGTAGCTATAGATTCCGGACACAGATTTATCTCGTTGTATCCGTATTCCAACACCAAATGGGAAATTCGGAAAAGTACATATACAAATAAGAGACTCTAATCAAACAAAAGAAACAGAGAGTCAGAGGAGAAGAAAGCCAGAGAATGGATGAACAATCCTTCCTTGGAAAGAAGAGAAAGAAGGAGAAGAAGAAGAATAACACGCAAAAGAGAAAAAGCAAGGGTTAAAAATTTTCAAACTTTCGTTCTTCCTTTTCTTTGGGAATATGTGTCAATTTCATGTTAACAACGAACGTATATATAAATACTAAAATTTTAAGAGACATACATCCCTTTTGTCCATACGCTTGGCATACAAACTGCTCAGCTTCGTTACTTTTATTTTTACGTCACTCAACTTCACTTCCTATATTACTTATATTTTTAACATTACGTCTTAGTCACATTCAACAAAACTAGAACCGCAACACTTTGGTCTAGTTGGACGCGGATAATATCAAAACAACAACGATCATGTTCGTTTGCTGGCCGTTAGCAGTAGCGGTCAGCGGCAGCGTTCTACGGCAGCAACCATACCCAACCTGAAAAAATTTGAGCTGCAATCAAGACAAAAGAATTTAGACGTAATCACAAATTTACATAAAGAATCGTTCAATTATATTTTTTTTTTCTGCAATCGGTTCCATTCATTTCAAAAGGCTCAATGGGCTAATTTACATAAAACCCCGAATTACATGGAAAAGAGGCCAAACGAAAAAAATTAACAAACTAAACGACATCGCTTGGGGGACAATCTTATATTGTTTAACAAAATATCTCTTAGTACACGTGTCGCCAATCCTCATTCCACATGCTAAGCGTCCTTTTGAAGCTATTTCCTGCAACAGTGAAGAAGCTTCAGATCGTCGCCACGGGGCTCGTTCACACATATCCGTCGAGTGTTGCCCACCAAAGGCTCCTGGACTCTCGGAAATCATTACTGGAACCGCATTCCTTTTCTTCCTTTACTGTTTCTATTCTCTCCTGGCCAATTTCATTCTGTTTGAAACACCAATTTAATCTCTTTGCAAGAGGGTTTTGCCCCTAAATCCGGACAAGTAGAAACCATATTTTAAACTGACAACTTGTCGAAGAGCAGCCATTGACTAAGAGAAAATTGATGGTAAACAACAAGAAAATTAGCAAAAGAAAATCTAGGAAAGGAAGAAACAAGTTTTTAACTCAAACCGGAATAGAAAACTCATAATCCTAGAAAAAGCCGATTTGAGAGATCCGATAAAACATAAAAGAAAGAAAGAAAGATCGCCGGATTTAGCCGGAAAGTAAAACCGAAAAACGGTAAGTGAAACCGAACCACGTCGGAAAGACATTTACACACCAAAAAACAAAAAGCCGGACCGGCAATACACCGGCCGGATCAAATCTGTGTTAAAAGTGAGGATTCAGACGAAGAGAACTTAGAGAGAGAAGAGAGAAAAGTTTTGGAATGGTTAGATTTTAATTAGTCAGCTCAAAATTTTTGATCGTTGCTAGCAGCCAGCAAATGAAGGGGTCTCAATAGAAATATTCTAGTTGGAGTCTGCCTCTGAAATCGCGTTGGTATTGCGTGTGATGGGCCTGATGGCCCAAACTTTCCATGATAAGCTTTCTTCGTTGGCAAATCACCTCGAAAACTAAAAAGAAAGAATAGACAAAATCCTATTCACAGAGCAACTTTGCTGAAGAATCCAATCTTCCTCATCGGAAAACTCTTCTCTTTCGATCATGGGTTTGTCGAAAGTTGTTAGCTTTTCCCGGAAATTCTCCGTCTTGGTCAAAGTTGAAGGCCCTGTAAGCTCTTTTCCCTCTCACCCAATTCGTATTATCCACGAATGTCTTTATCGAGTACAAGTGTAAAACCATCTACTTGGATTCTCTGTTGTTGACTTAGGATCCCAAGGGATTGAAGATGAGGAAACTTGCTTTTCATCAATACCGGTGATCTTATAATCTGAAAAAGTTTTGTTATTTTGTTTCTAACTTCGGAAAGCAATGTGTCTCACATTTGTTTGTGTGTTTGAAGTTGTGGCAATACAACACTTTCTGCTTCTGGGATGTTGTTTCCAAGAAACATCTTGAATGTTGGTGAGGTCGCGGCTAAGCTTATATCTGAAGCTGGTCACGACGTGGCGCTTGTTTTGACTGTTGCGTCTGTTGTAGAACCATTCTTAACGTTGAGCCACAGAACTGGTGTCTCTCAGGTTAGATATATAGGCTTGGATTTTCTCTTGATGATACATGTCGTTTTACTTGATTTTGGCAATTCAATCTTGGTGTCTTTTATTGTAAAGGATCCGGTGAAGTTGATATCGGGTGCTCACATTGAGATTATGGTGGAGGTATATTTATAGTTTATACGAATAGTTTATGTTTAGTGGTAAGTTGTTTGCACTATTCAGGGCATGCTTAGGTGCGTATTCTTTTTTTTTTTTAGGGTCAGCTCAACTCGGAGAAGGAAGGTCCTTTTTGGGTTCCTGCAACACTCCTTTCGCTGGTACGAGTGAAGTTCATCTTCTTTATTGCTAATTTGCTATTAGAAGTGACTCCTTATACCTCCCTTTGAGTGAGAAGGTTTATCAAGCCATTGAATTGAGATGGCGAGATGGGTGTTATTATGGTTTTTTTCACTAATACATGTAATAGCTCTTAAGATTGTTTGGAATTGTTGTAGCTCTATTTTTACTGCATTTGCCTTTCTATTTGGTGCTGATTTAGCTAATGTTTTACAAGGTTGATGTCCCTGTATCTTCTACTTCACTCCAATCCCTTATTGAAGCTTCTTTGGGTTCAAAAGATTCCGGATGGGATGTTGGTTGGTCTTTGATCTCTGCCGATAATGGTTCTCAATCTTCAGTAAATGTAAGTCATGGCTCAGTAAACAGAATAGATGGTGCATTTTTTATCTCCTTCTTTGAATGAAGAAATTCTGTTTGCTGATGAGATCCAGTTTTCTGTAATTATTACAGATTGAACATCACAGAGAGCCCCTGATGCAACTTGATGAGCAACTCGATGCTAAGTTTATGGCTAAGTCTGCCACTCGAATGGCTCTTCTAGGAGTCTCCTTAAGTTTACTGGTAAATACTTGCTTAGCTTTCCTCTTCTTTTTCTTCCTTTTGTTTTGTAGTTCATCAAAATGTTACAGTACTTTACAAATTGTGACTAACCATTTTGACCATGCCCCTTGATTCAAATATTTTGTGAATCAGGACCAGCCAAACATAAATTTCGCTCCCTCATGCAGCAAGGGTGATACTCTTGTAGCACTTGGCTCGCCTTTTGGAATCCTTTCACCTGTACACTTTTTTAACAGGTAAAATAATGACTAGAGGTCATCCTGGTTTTCGTTCTCTCGATAGAGTCAGCATTTAACTTCAGGAATCTAAATTGGTTTAAATAGCGTATCAACTGGTTCCATTGCGAACTGCTATCCTTCTGGATCGCTAAAGAAGTCACTGATGATAGCTGATGTTCGATGTCTCCCTGGTGTGTATAACTCTCAGTAGTTCTTATCTATGTTTTATTTGTTTCAACTTAAGTTGGCTACAACTTTTGTTCAATTTTTTTTTCCAGGAATGGAAGGGGCTCCGGTGTTTGATAAGAATGGGCATTTAGTTGGCATTTTGATTAGACCAATAAGGCAAAAGAATAGTGGTGCTGAAATTCAGGTTTGTCTACGCCTACTTCGTTTCATTTAAGGTCGTTGAAGTTTTATTGTAATGTTTCATTTAAAACTGTAGCATTCACTAGCAGCTGGTGGTCCCATGGGGTGCAATCTCATTGGCTTGTAGCCACTTGGAACCATCTGACGGAGGAAAATCAAGTTATTGGGGGAGTGAAGTATTAAGGATTAAGCCAGATACTAGTATTCCTGTACAAGTTGATGTTGAGAAGGCGATGAAATCAATTTGTCTTATTACAGTCAACGATGGTGTCTGGGCATCAGGTGTTCTTCTTAACGAACATGGTCTTATACTTACAAATGCTCACCTACTTGAGCCGTGGAGGTTTGGAAAAGGTGGTGTATATGGGGAAGGCAACAACACTGGTTTAAAACCCTATGTTTTGGGGGGCGATGAGTTTTCATCTACGAGAAGTAGATTATGGGAACAGGAGAGTCGAGCATTGCCACAAAAAACTCCAGCTGATATTTATTCATCTGTTGGAGAAAACATCAAAGAATACAAACACAATTTCCTTCACACTAAGCATAGAGACATACGTGTACGATTGTATCAACAAGATTCTTGGACCTGGTGTTCTGCGAAAGTTGTATATATTTGCAAGGCACAATTGGATGTTGCCTTACTGCAGCTAGAATGTGTCCCTGGAAAGATCCAACCTATCACTGCCAAGTTTTCCTCTCCTGCTTTGGGTGCATCAGCACATGTTGTTGGACATGGGCTATTCGGACCAAGATGTGGTAAAGACTTCATTAATCCGAAAATTTTCTTGTTGAATCTGATTTGTAGTCTATTCCTGTTTATGTTATGGTTTCTTTGCACAATCTGAATCTAAAATTCTCTTGTGCGTTACATGTGCCAAGTGTCCTTGAACGGAAGGAAAAAAAGGTCTTCTCTGTTCTTCTGTGTTCTAAAATTTCTGTTTTGTTTCCAGGGCTTTCTCCTTCTGTTTGTTCTGGAGTTGTAGCAAAGGTAGTTTACACAAAGATAGGTTCGCATACACAATCCATTTTGCAAGATGCTACAGAGCTCCCCGCAATGCTCGAAACAACAGCTGCTGTGCATCCTGGTGGTAGTGGGGGTGCTGTTGTGAATTCAAGAGGCCATATGATTGGGCTTGTTACCAGGTAATAGACAATCATTCAAATACTATTTGTAGGTCTTTTTGATCCAAATTCTGAGATGGGTCAGTGGAAAATGACATCGCTCATAGAGCATTGTAGTTTGATTGTCATTGCATTGCTTGCAGCACAATTTTTATGATAGTTGCTCTGTGGCTTGTCCCTAAAGTAGGCTCATCTTGTTTCAAATTAAAAAAGGGCTCGTTTTTTTGTATCTGCAGCAACGCAAGACATGGAGCAGGGACGGTTATACCGCATCTCAACTTCAGCATCCCATGTGCAGTCTTGGCACCAATCTTCAAGTTTGCAGAAGGTTTGTCTAATAATCTTGTTGGTTTGCTTTACTTATGGAATCGTAATAGAGAGTGGGTGGGTGAAAAAGGATTTGCTTTCTCTGTTTTCCGTTTTTAAACAGATATGCAGAACATGGAGATCCTTCAAACACTTGATCAACCAAACGAAGAACTCTCGGCGATATGGGCATTGATGCCGTCACTATCACCAAAGCAAAAGGCAAAGACTGAGCAGTCCCTACCGAATCTACCTAAGTTATTCGAAGATGGTAATAACAAACAAAAGAAAGGATCTCAGTTTGCCAAGTTCATAGCAGAGAGTCAAGACATGTTTATAAAGCCGACGAAGCTTTCCCACCACGTTATCCCAAGCAAGTTATGACAAAGATTGCCTTCGTTGCAGAGTTTGCGTCTTCTGTTGTTTGTGGAGTCCTCTGCTTGTAACATATTTAAACATTTATCATACTTTTGCAACTGTTTTATTTCGTATTGTATATTGTTTACTGATGCGGAAATTATACAAAAGTTCACAAAATGGTTAGAAATCAGTGAAACCAAAAGTTGAAGCAATTGTAAACTCACACTAGCTTGATCTGTCCGTAGTTGCAGAGTCTATGCCAATTTTAACCTTTCCTCTCCTTATATATATGTTGAGCTTGTTAGGTGAATAATAATGGCGAAAAAAGTGGACTTACTTGTATACCTTGTCATTCTATGTTATACTGTTATAAGTTCGCTAGGCTCCTTATAGGTACTTTGTTACTTGATTTCGAAAATATTACGTTGTCTAAATTGTTGTTGTAACTTGGGTTGTTTAAAAGTATATAAAAAGTTCGCTCCCTTTTTATTTTAAAAATATTTCCTTGTTTGTTTTTAATCTTATAATCATATAAACTATGAACAACATCATTCATTTATTTGTCTTGTATTCGCAAGTTCTTGGATAGATACAAAACTAAACATTCTTTTTCCTTTTTTTGGGTATAGTAACTGAATTTGCTTACTTTTGTAGTGCTTGTGATTTAAAAGAATCTTAAATCATCTGCCAATCAAATTCTGAGGACACTGTCCAAGAAAACAACAAAAGAATGAAAAATATAATTTAATAAGCTCCTTTGACTAAAGCAAATGGAAGACAAAGTAACATTGAAATCTTCTACAAGTTTGGAAAAATATGCAAGTATCGTTAGTTTTACTAGAAAAGTATCGGTAGTTTTACTAGATTAGGTGTAACACCACATCCCGAGAGAACCGAGTTATCCAAACGGTACTCCCAAAACCATTTTGAAAAATCACCAACTTGAATTTCAAATCGTCGCTTCTAAATCTAACCTGCAAAGACACACCTGAAAAGGACAAAAAAAGAAGGGACAAGAGGAGAGGAATGAGTTACACGGGAACTATTCAACAAGGGAGTGGGTTACTAATCACGCAACACCGCCCAAAAGACTAAGCAATTTCCTTACGATCCAATAGATTTAACACCAAACAAGACACACAAAGCGCCACAAACATCGCATATGGCATCCAAAGATATCCTAAACAAAGCCCTCGACACCACTCCGTAACCTGACGCACACCACTCTCGTTCTCCACGGCTTCCTTTCACACTTCCAAGGGCGACACTCGATCATGACTAACAAACAAGCAAGACGCGATAAACCTATTCTACCGGAGAAAAGATTCTTGGTGGATGGCAACGTGATTAGCTCCTCACCTTTGCCACAAGTCGAGATCCTGACTCGGTTGACTGACGAACCACCTTTGAAAAGAAGGACATGGACTAGAAAATCCGAGATTAGACCTTAACCGGGACATATGCCGAAAAAGGAAACTTTCCCAAAATAGAAACTTTCCAGAAATGGGAGCTTGTCATGACTGGAAATTTTTCAGAAATAGAAACTTTCCTAAATTAAAAACCATGGGCGAAACGGTAATTTCACTTACGGGAAAAGAAAAAGGTCTAGGGAACGTCTCTGGTCGGAAATGAGAGCTCGGAGTTCCTCAGTTTCTTCCTGACGCGGATAGCTTCGCTGCATCAACTCTCGGGACACGCTTTTCTCACTCATATGAACCCGAACTGGTTTTCCTTATACCAATGGGTTTACATGAGTCCCTAGAACAATCGTACAGAAGATCAGCTCCAAAATCGACTTATAACCCAACCGAACACAAGTTACAAGCTGAAGACACATGTCTGGAAATCTGATAGCTTTGAAGATGCTTGGGAAAAATAGCATAGCTCTTAAACGGTGCATTAAATTGACGAACCCTTCAGTGAGATTAAAGCCCAATGAGTCTTTGATCTATAGCCGTCGGTCTCGCCTCGATCCAATGTTGTTCGACCCTTGAAACATTCTTTACGCACAGACTGGTCTGGTTCGCGATCCGCTCCAATAACCTTCAGTAAAACGATGATAACTCTTAAAATATTCCACGAAATCATGATCCGTAAAGTGGTTAACTAAGATCGATGAGTTGGTTATCTTCTGTAATAATTTTAGATCGAAATCTTTCTATTTGATCGGTCATTATTCCTTTCTCTCACGACATGTATGTTCGCTCTATGTAGAGACTACAGTTGCTTCTCCTTCGCAGTGGAAAACATAGTCTCTCGTGAGCTGCCCTTTGGTCGACAATCTCTTTTTTTTTTGATAGAATGTGAAATATATTAAGCTTGGAACACAAGGTTTACATTTTTACAAAAAGGAATCGCTGCCCCAAAAAATATAAAAAGACAGTTGATTCTCTAAATAGATCATGTTGAGAAGTTAAGATACTATCTAGCTATCCAACGGGAAAGGAGACCTTTGCACTGTTTGCTATTCCTATAGCCAAGAGAGTGTCTCTTAGCGTCCTGTCGAGCATACGAATCATTTGAGC
>OVAN01015487.1:0-11296 GCA_900406275.1 Anastatica hierochuntica
TTCGGATTAATAGATAGCATGGTCTTATATAGTGAGGTGAAAGAAAATTTAAGATTTGTAAAGAGAACTTTTTTGGCTTAGCTTGTTGCAAAATTTTCCCCATAAAATACTTTGGAAGCTTGTAAGAGAATTTTAATATAAAACAATTAATGTATCTTTTAAATTGTTTTTGGAAAGATTGTAAATTTGTNAGATTGTAAATTTGTATTTTGAAAAGATTAACTTTTGTGGTGCTATTTATCAGGGATTTTGTAATGTAAATCGTTATAATTTATAATACATATGATTAAATATTAATTTCCTATTAATAGGTTTATTCTTTTATTTTCCAAATAAATTGTTTATTTCTATTGATGTGGTTTAGTACATAATTTAAACTTTCCAAATTGTCATCATAAATTCCATAATAAAAAATAAATCATCATATTCTCTTCTAACACATAAATTTAAGTTGATTAAATACATATACGATTTAATACTTTTTCTATTATGAATTTCGAAACACATTAATTTTAGACTAATTGAAAATTAATAACATAAATTTATAATATTTTAAATAATTAAATACATAGAAATAATATATGATTTCTTTTAATATTTTACTTTCCATGTATGTGTATAACATTAATTTTAAGTAATATTTTACTCTATATATAATATTTTAAATGATTATTTCTATTGAAAGTTTCATTGAAAATTTAAACCATAAAAATTTTATTTTAATAAATGTTTACATTAACCATGTATATTATATTTCGTATTTTTAAATAAAAAATTTAGTTTTTGAAACATTAAATTTTTTACTTTACTGTAAATCATTTTCATTTTTCAAACATGATTAAATTTCTTTTTGATTAAATATGTTATAATACGATTGTTTATTATATCTTATTATCGACTTTATGATAGTTTCCCTATTATTTTTATTTACTAATTTAATATGGAAAGTTATTTACATCAATTAATGTTAGAGTCAATATCATATGTATATAGAAAGTCAATCAATTTTTAGTTTATAGCCATTTGACCATAAATGAAAAGAAAGTTTTTAATTTAATTAGTCAAATTATATGGAAAGTTAATATATTTTTAAATTTATGATAATTTATAACTCCAATAAATGTATATTAAAGTAGATAATACTATTATTTTATTGATGATTGAAATAACATCAAATTTTGTTTTATATTAGTGAATATTTAAATTACAATAAATATAAAACGAAAGAGTTTAAATATAATTTTTAATATGTTAATTTCAAAAAATGTAAGTGTAATTATAATTTTCCTAATTTCTCGTCCAAAGCAAATTAAGAAAAATTTTATGTAATTATCATATTTATAGTTTATATTATTAATTTGGTCACCATTACTTTTGATTTATATTATGACAAAAATACAAAAAATTATAACATATATATTTTATTGAATAATAATGTGTATATTTTTAAAGCATATTTTAAATATATATTTTTGTTGCTACCCTTAAGTTAGCAAGGATAATAAAAATTAAATAATCTAATGTTTGACAATTGAGTTAAAATTATTTATTTAAGAAGAGTGTTTGAGAAGTGAGTCAAAGTAATTCATGGTTTATGTTTATTTTAAAGATGAATTAAATCAATCAAAATTATATTAAAATTTCAAATCTTTCGACCAATCAAATTATAACGTTAATGTTAAAATCGCACATATGAATGACATGTAAGCGAAAATCACTTAAATATACTTTGATTTAATAAATAGGAGGATTTTCATTACTTACTATAAAAACCATCCACAGTTAAACATGATTTTGCTGATAAAATTTCAAGATATATATATTTTGGATGTAATGTTAAACTTTATTCCAACAAAAACTTTGTACAAAGAATATGTCCCGATTGAATGTTTTTGACTTAGAATTAGTTATATATTACCATATAAGTGATGATAAAAATTTAGCGAACATCTTGTGGTAATCTAAAAAGTTGGTCGATGAGCTTTTGAGAATCTCATGCTAATGCACGGATGGCTGCAAGGTGATGGACCAAATGGTGCGAGAGAGGAGCGATATGAATAAGGGTGAAATTAACCTAAAAAAAAACGCAAAGAGAAAACAAAATTGATGTAAACACCGGTGTTAGGGTTTTCTTTATTGTTTGTGTGAATGAATAAATTATAAAGCTCTAAGACTCGTATTTATAATTTCAAATATCCGACTATCTAAACCGTCTAAAATTTGGGCCTACGCCCGAATTAACTGAATGTGGTATTCTAGTGGTACATAGATATTTAAATCACCTTTAAAATCAACAAGGAAAGACATGCATTGCGATTCTCTTAGTCTTAGTTATACTGATAAAACATCATTCTCTTCGACAAAAGATGAAAACGGCCAGACACAATCTTTGTGATTGGACTTGTCCTAAGTTAATGAGCAGTCTAGTCTCTTAGCTTAAAAAAAAACCTTTGATGTTAAACATAACATAAGTTATGTAACAGACTAATAACAATCCAAATGGCAGTATATATGAAAATAAGAAGTCGGTTGGTTACAACATATTTTTCATTAAACGGGTTGAAAATAGAAACAAGTTGCTACATATATAAGTATACCCGCGCCGAAAACGGATAATTGATAACGTTTACAAGAGAAAACCCTATTTAACACAAATTTATTATTTTACTCAAACAAATTAAGGTTTGAACATTAAACCCTAGTTTGCATGCATTTATTCAAAGTGTAATTTTCTTATAAGATTTAAAATAGGAACTGTGTGTGTGTGGAAACGTCGTATGCATTGCTGATATATATCCTTCAAGCGCATTTGAAGCCAGATGGAAGCTTCTTGTTACAAGTGTTGAGAAGAAGGCTGAGAGATATAGGGACGTTAACGTTGATTCCGAGAACGTTAGCCCTAAGAGCAGTGCATAGACAAACCGCAGCGTCGAGGTCAACCAAACCTTGAACAAGTGAGCAGCATGGTCGAGCTGATGGCTGTCCCAACTGTATGTTAAGTAAGCCACTTAGGACGTTTCCACATACTCCGAGCTTGAGGGCATCTATAGGACAGTTTCTCGATGAACCAGGGGTGCTCGGGCTCGGGACTTTTGGACTTGGGACCTTAGGGCTTGGGACTTTAGGGCTTCGGACCTTTGGACTAGGGCCTGGCTTGGGCTTAGGACTACAGCCACAGTCAGTTGCTGCGGTTAAGATGAAAAAGAGGATGTTGAGGGCAAAGAAAAGAGCAAGAGAAACTGAGTATTTTGAAGCCATTCTTGTTTCTTTTTTCAAAAGTTTTATTTGGTGTTTTAGAGATTATTGAATGGTGTTGTGAGAGAGATGAAGAGAACGAAGAGAAGGTGTGGGTATTTATAGTGTTTTCGAAGGATGTGAAAGAGAATCAACTTGTCTTTAGAATAATTAATTATACATACACTCTTTCCAATTTTTAGAATAAAATTTTTAAGAAGTTTTTTATGTCCTCCCTTAATATTTTAAAAGAAATTCTCTCAACAATTAATACATTAAAGCTGTGGAGTTAGTTTCGCTTATAAATTTGTATCGAAAATGTAAGACGGTATTTTTAGTGAAACATAATTAAAACCTCAAAACGACACTCTTTAAAAAACGGAGAGAGTACGTGATTCTACAAAATATCTGCTATTTTGTATGCTCAACATATTCGAAGGCTGACTTTCTTTTTTAGATCTTTTTCTGTAGATTCGGAGAACCTTAAAATTACTTTGAACGTCGTTTTTGTAAAGAAATTATAATTAAGAAAATATTTCAATCATTCATTCGTATTAGTATTATTGACAATTTGGTCAATGCTGCTATTACCACCGCAATCACGAGTTCATGACCAAAATTTTGTGAATCTATTTAGTATTTTTGGCTCGTAGCCATTTTACATTAGAAGTTTCTAGCTATAACCTTAGGTAGGTAAGTAAAAGCTAAAATCATCCGAGCCAACAAAAATATTCTTCGTGAATATTCTCAAAATTTTGGACCCCAACTTGTGCGTAAATTAAGACGACATCCAAATCCCGCATGGTTTCGGCTAATATATTGTGTCATATGTTACGGAGTCTTTTTTATGCCCTTTTTGTTTTATAGTGTTTTGTATGATATATATGGACAAGCCTGTTGTGAACAAAATAAAGGTTTAAAATTTTTCTATATCAAATTTGGATTTTTATTCCAATTTACAGAAGTGCATTATAACGCCTTCGGCCGTCTCTCCCATGTGTCTGACGCCCCGTTGTGTGTTCGCGGATTCACTCTGTCCGACGATTTAGAGCGTTATCTCGAAAAAGCTTTAAAGAGTTGATTTACTATCCCTGCAATCACCACACGATCTTTCTCCGTGTTTTGTCCTAACTCGCATGACTCCGCGAATCACTTCCCCGAAGGTCTCATCCTAATATTGATCCAGCAAAAACACGCTTAACTGTGGAATTCTATCAGGACTAGTGGTAAAAAATATAAGTGCATTTTGGTGATATAGGTAGCGAAATCAATTCTTTTAAACTCTCATCCCGCACCACATTGTCTTCATAAACTGAAGTCTCATGTTTACCCCATTTACAGAGCGCAACATCCACGTTGAACACCAAGATCGTCACCCCTGATGGTGTGAGTCCATGACTCTACATTCATCCGGGTTCGGCTCTGATACAAAATTGTAACACCCCGACCGCCCCTCCCATCTGGTCCGGCGCCCCTCCCATCTGGTCTGGCGTCCCTCTTTGTGCTCTCGTGTCCAACCCTATATGACGATCGAGAGCGCTACCTTTAGGAGGTTTTATAGAGTTGATTTACTATCCCTACAATCACCATGTGAGGTTTCCTTGCACTATGTCCTCACTCTCACGATTTTTCGAATTACTTCTCTGAATGTCTCCTATCTTAGTATTACTCTAGCACAAGCACGTTTAGCTGTGGAGTTCTATCAGGACCACTGGCCGAAAAGAGAAGTGCACTTTTGTGACAGAGGTAGACAAATAATTTCTTTTAATCTCTCCTCCCACGTCACTTTGTCTTCATAAACCGGGATCTCACATGCATATTACTAAAGCAAAATTTAGGAGAGATTTTTGTAGTTGTTTGTCGTGAGTTTTTCTATGTTTTAGAGAGTGCTTATATGGTGCTTATATACAAATTGTTAGTTTTTGGTATATATGATGTATATTCTCTAAGGGTAGCTTAGATTTATACTATGCATATACTAGATTAACATCTCTGTATAAGTATGGTGTCGTCATTATCTCAATATTACACAGAAAATCTTTATACTCTTTGAAGTTTCTGACATGGTATCAGAGCAATAAGCTAATCATACAAAATTTAGCTATTGTCGATTCCTGGCTATTCATCGCCATCGCAACTCTATTTCTATTTATAAAAAGAAATATTTTATTTTTTAAACAAATAATGAATCATAAAAATTATTTAATTCTTACTATTATTATTTTTAAAATAATCTAAAAACTAGAAATTAAAATTAAAATAGACTTTTAGTTATATAGTATTAATATATAATAAATTAGTTATAGTATAAAAAATCCCAAATTTTGAAAATATGAAAAACATAAAAACAAGAAGCTGATAAAAGTTAACTTATTATATAAAGAATAATATATAAGTAACAAATAGTTTATATTTTTGTAATATGTAAAGAGTAAAAAGATTTTTAAAACAAAAGACTGATTTCGCTAAATCCTCGCAACTCTAACCACTAAAACATACTCTATTTTTTTATTAAGCACTATAGTTTTTTTTCTTGTGTTATTATAATTGAAAATTATTATAAAAGTGATAATATGATTCGATTTACAACTTTGAGACTAATATTATTATAAAAGATTAGATGGTTAAACACCTTGACCAATACTAAAATGGTTCAATACTATAAATTTAAAAGTTTAAGCTATGAAATAATTTTTATTATGTTTTTTTACAATTTTATCAAAAAATATTAAGAAAACATGATTCTAGCGCAACACGGGGTAAATTCTAGTTTATTTTGTTTTCTAAAAGTAGATGCGGTATATATAATCTTCCGCTCGTTTTGTTTCCAGATGCAACATCTAGAAATTATATATGGATGTTACTTCTGGAAGTTGCATCCGAATGATGTTCGTTTTATCTGTATTAGGTATCTGGATGCAGTATCTGAATGAAAATTTGTTTATTTCTGCATCTGTAATAGCAACGAGATGGATACTTCTAGATGAAAGTTACCAAAAATGACATAATTTTGTATTTATATATTCTAAACTATTTAAAATTATATATAATCACAAAATATAAGTGATCAAAATATTATTTTATAAATTAAATTTGTGGTTTAATTGGATTTAATAGATTTGGCGGTTTTTTTTTGCGGTTTTGACCGTTTTTACAGTTTTTTTGGTTTGCGGTTTTTTTTGTTGTTGAGGTTTTTATAGTTTTACGATTTTTACTATTTTTTCTAGTTTTTCGGTTTTATGATTTTGATGTTTTTTTTTGGTTTTACCGTTATTGGGGTTATATTGTTTTTGCGGGTTTTTCAGTTTTTATGGTTTTGCGGTTTTTACAATTTTGTCGATTTTGGTGGTTTAAGTGGTTTTAAAGATTTTGCGATTTTACGATTTTGACAGTTATTCGAGTTTTAGAGTTTTTTTGTGATTTTCCCCTTTTTTCCTGTTTTGTAGTTTTTACAGTTTTGTGGGATTTACCGTTTTTACGGTTTTAGAATTTTTACGATTTTTGCAGTTTTTACGATTTTTATGGTTTTGTGGTTTTTACTATTTTTGGGCTTTTGCGGTTTAGCAATTTTACGGTTTTTTGGTTTTTACTGTTTTTATGATTTTGACAATTTTTTTGGGGGGTGGGTGGATTTACGGTTTTGCTTTTTTAGGTTTATACGATTTTGACAGATTTTTGGGTATTTTACCGCTTTTACAATTTTTTTGGATTTTACGGTTTTTTGCGGTCTTGTTGTTTTGTGGTTTTTACTTTTTTGTGAGTTTACGGTTTTTGCATTTTTTACGGTTTGCGGTTTTTACGGTTTTTGCAGGTGTTATGGGTTTTACGGTTTATGTGGCTTTGCGGTGTTTACGGTTTTGTGATTTTTATTGTTTTTACGATTTTGACAGTTTTTGTGGATTTTTATTGTTTTATAGTTTTGCGGTTTTATGGTTTTTGCTGTTTACATGGTTTTGCGAATTTTACTATTTTCTTGGGTTTTATGGTTTTTGCAATTTTGCAGTATTTATGATTTTTGTAGTTTTTACACTTTTGACAGTTTTTACCGTCTTTACAGTTATGATTTTTTATTTATTTTATTTATATTTTTTACAGTTTTTATAATTTTGGCGGTTATGGTAGTTTCTTTTCAATTTTGGTTGTTTTTACTTTTAGTACGTTTTCTCCGGTTTTAGTTAGTTTTGATGTTAATGCTTTTTTGTGATTTTGGCGGATTTTTTATATATTTTGTTAATTTTTGCGGTTCGGATGGTTGTAAAATTATTTACGTTTTAGTTGTTTTTGTATTTGTATTTGACTAAAATATTTTCTATTACCAAGGTATTTTAGCCTTTTGAATTTTAGATACAAAATCTGCATCCAAACTCTACTTTTGGAAGCATCTCAAATATCCAGATTTTTGCATTTGAGCATCTCAAATATTTGGATGTTGGCATCTAATGCAAATAAAAAATGGTCAAACGAACATCATCTGGTGCATTTGCATACATATGCAGTATTTCGATGCAAAATCGAATATAGCCATAATAATTTTTATAACCTATTGAGGCATATTATGTTCATATTCATTATTATTGTAGGTGGGTATTATAGACTTTTGTATTGCCTTGGAACTTAAGTTTAGGTTAAACATATGTGTATATATGTTGGAGACGCAGAAAATGAATAAAGATGAGAGAAAGTTTTGATTCTTCTTGAGCTTTCTTATCATGGTATCAGAGCGGCTTTCCTGAACCTGACTGTTACTAAGATCGATTTCAAACACCAAGCGAAACACTTTGTTTCAACTGATTTCTCTGTTTTTCTTACTTAAATATCTCTCTATTCTGTGATACATAATGGCAGGAGAGAAGCATGATGACTCTACGATGAGTTCTGTGGGGAAGACTACTGAAAACTCACACTGAAGGTTGATGTGCAGAGGAGAACAATTTCTCCGTAAGATCTATCATCGAGTGATAACCCCAGGGCTGTGATTTCTCAACCACTTCTTAAGGGATCGAACTATATGGAGTGGTCTGGAAATCTGAAAACGGCGCGAAAGGCTCGGAAAAAGTTCGGGTTAGTTGATGGAACTCTGACTTTGCCGGGATCAGAATCTGGTGATGTGGAAGACGGGTGGACCAACAATGCATTGGTGATTTCTTAGACAAAGTTGACGATTACGGAGACAATCCGATCAACACTGTCCACCTTTGACACGACGAAAGAACTCTGGGATCACATACAGAGAAGGTACTCAGTCAAGAATGGACAGAGAGTACACAGAATTAAATTGGAGATTGCGAATTGTTGTCAACAAGGCCTTTCAATTGAAGCAAACTATGGTAAGATGATGCAACTCTGGACATCACTTGCAGAATTCAGACAAAGCAAAAGTTGTGGCTGTCCGCTAAGTTTTAATGTGGAGAGAGAGAGAGACAAGAAGATAGACTCCATGAGTTTTTGTACGGAGTAGATGAAGCGGTTCATGGTTCGGCGAAATCGAACTTACATTCACGTGAACCATTTCCCTTAATTGATGAAGCATATTCAGTGTTGCAACAAGATGAGGATTCTAAACAAATATCACATGTCGGCGAGGAGAAGTATGAGTCTATGGCACATGCAGTAAAGACAAACTCTCATATTGTGTACTCTGGAAATTCAAATCCTCAATTTTTATCTAAGGAAGAAAGAATGAGAATGAAGTGCACAACATGTGGAAAGAGTAGTCACGTATCCAACAATTGTTTTAAGACGTTGGGATACCCGAAATGGTGGGGAGAGAGACCAAAGGGTCGTGGTCAGGGTGGTCGAGGATGTGGTGCATCACAGCTTGGTTCATGACCTAAGAATGCACAAGTGAATGCTACACAGGTCACGACATCTCACTCACAACAGGTTGTGAATTTGGTGAGTGCCAGTGATCGTGTCGGATTAACGGGCCTCACTGACGAGCAATGGCAATCTCTGGTCTCATTATTAAATGAGAGAAAAGCAACACCGGGAGCACAATCTGGTATGTATTTCATTAACTCTTGGATTGTTGATTCCGGGGCCACTAATCACATGATTATTCTCGGAGTGTATGGTTATATCTCTTATCAAGTAAGCAAGACGTATCAAGGACTCTTAGAGACTTCATTGCACGAGTAGAGAGACAATTCAGTGTTTCGGTGAGAACGATAAGAAGCGATAATGGGACGGAGTTCATGTGTTTGAGATCATTTTTTCGAGAAAAAGGAATTTCACATGAGACTTCGTGCGTTGGCACTCCACAACATAATGGTCGAGTAGAGCGCAAACATAGGCATATTCTGAATGTTGCGCGTTCTCTTCGGTTTCAAGCTTCACTGCCAATAAAGTTTTGGGGTGAGTGTGTTCTCACCGCGGCGTATCTTATCAATCGAATGCCTACACCAATTCTCGATGGTAAGACACCGTTCGAACGACTATACAGTAGACCACCTCCGCTCCAACATTTACGGGTCTTCGGCTGTGTTTGATATGCACATAATCAAAATCACAAAGGCGATAAGTTTGCGTCACGAAGTATTAAAGGTATTTTTCTTGGATATCCGAATGGACAAAAAGGATGGCGGATTTTTAATCCAGAGAATGGTAAAATCTTTACTTCACGGGATGTAATCTTTGCGGAAACAGAGTTTTACTATTAAATTGGTACTGGAACGACATTGGTCGATGGTTTGGATGTTTCTTAAGAATTGGTATCTTCATTGCCATTACCTGCAGAAGACGTAATTAATCCAGCTGATATGTCTGGAAGTGGGCTGAGTAATGAGGCTCCTTTGGTTGATGATGGGCTTGAGAATATAAAGACAAATGAGTTACAAGATAGTGGGCCATATACTAGTGGGCCAGCTTTGTTGGATCATTACCACTTGCCACAAGAAACGATGTCGTCTCCTGCACAAGACACATCTTCTTCTTCTTCGAGACACAGTTACGATGAAGAACATGATGACCCACCGATTTTTGCAGAAAAAATAGATATTCAACCTCTGCTTCCTCTTTCTCTGTCCCCGATGCCGGTGTGTGAAACCAGTAATTCACATATTCTTGATGGTGCTTCTTCGTCACAACCTTCTGCTCATGACCAAACGATGGTGACAGAGCTGAATTTGGGTCGGGGATGTCGTGAGAAGCGGAAGCCGAGCAAGCTGAATGACTATATCCTTCAGACTATCGTTGCACCCACAGAGATTTCGACAAATCCGTACTCGATTTCCTTTCACGTGGATTGTGAGCGATTTTCGGTGAGTCACAAAGCTTATCTTATGGCTCTCTCGACATATGTGATTCTGAAAAGCTACAGAGAAGCGGTTATAGATAAGGTGTGGCGAGATGCGGTGGATAATGAGATTGGAGCTATGGAAGCTAATCAAACTTGGACAATGGAAGTACTTCCGAAAGGGAAGAGAGCTATTGCGTGTAAGTGGGTTTTTACGGTAAAACTCCATTCTGATGGTAGCTTAGAAAGATACAAGGCACGATTGGTGGCTTGTGGTAATCGCCAAGTAAAGGGTACGGACTATGATGAGACGTTTGCTCTGGTTGCGAAGATGACCACGGTTCGGTCTTTTCTTGAAGTCTCTACCTCTCGGGATTGGGAGGTACATCAGATGGATGTTCATAATGCTTTTTTGCATGGTGATCTTGAGGAGGAAGTGTTTATGCGTTTACCGCTGGGATTTCAGAATACAGATTCTATGCTTGAGTGTCGTCTGCACAAATCGATTTATGGTCTCCGTCAAGCACTGCGCTGCTGGTTTGCGAAGCTTACTCACGCTCTCAAAGATTATGGTTTTCAACAATCGGTTTCGGACTACTCCCTCTTTTCGCTGGAGAAGGGAGATGACAAACTTCATGTCCTCATCTATGTTGATGATCTTATTATCTCCGGTAACACTCTGGCCATTATCAATACGTTTAAGGCTTATCTGAGTAGTTGCTTTCACATGAAAGATTTGGGCTTATTGAAATACTTTTTGGGAATAAAAGTTGCGCGATGATATGATCCAAGAATCAATACTCTGAATTTGAAGGCTGAAACGTGATG
>OVAN01015488.1:0-11296 GCA_900406275.1 Anastatica hierochuntica
TATATATATAATTATGGTTATAATGAGAACCTTCTGTTGAAATCAGAGACTTCGTTTATGTCCAAACTTGCTCCAAAACGCACAACTTCAGCAATGTCTTTTTGCAGAGTTTTACCTAGTTTTACCAGGTTTTCTTCTTCCACGACTTCAGAAGACTTCACCAAACTTATGAACAAAGTTGTACCAGGTTCTACCATATTTTTCTTCCCCGACTTCAGAAGACTTCACTAGACTAATGAACCACGTTTTACCAGGTTTTACCAGACTTCACCAAACTTTGACATTAACAACTTTTCTTCTTCTTGTAACTCTTCATTCTTCAATTTAGATTCAACGTTGATTATAAATCAACCAACTACACCTTGATCCAAGCTTAAAGCTATCTTTGAATATTGCCCCTTAGAACCTTTGTAACCCAACTCTAATCTTGGCAAAATCAATCTCCAATAACTTGCATAAGTAACATTAAAAAAAATCTTTTCGTGAAACTTGCATCCACCACCAATGCATTAAGTTGTAAATTACCACATAGCTTCTTTGACAACAATGTATTCACTATTTCTTCAGCACTAAACCAGCACACAGCAAATTCTTGTGAGATGTACAATCACAAAGATTCCACCATTGCTTGTATAAAACACATGTTCTAGTGATTATGATTAATCGTTTATTCTGCAAACCTGATCCACCTTGTCGACCATCTGATTCATCTCATGTGAATTGAGTTTAGAACCAAACTTTCCTTGAATCATAAGCAAAAAACAAGAAACATATTTGTTTCTCTCATGAACCAATCATTGATTCAAACTGTCGCACAAACTCAAATCACTTTCACATAGAAGTGCATTAATAACCTGAAATTGTGTCTACAACCATCTGTCTAATCACATCAGTCTTGAACTCAACTTGTACCGCTGATGACTCCAACAGAATACGCCTACAACTCCACTTTGTTGTAGAGATCTTTGACAAACTCCTTGTCATACTCACCGTCATATTCACTAAGTAAGCAACAAGTACACGCAACTTGTTATTCATTGCTTGTACTCTTTAAACATGTCTCTTACTCACAAGACCTTTTGATACACTTGAGACACTTCATGCACAACTCCTTTTATATCAAAACCCGAGCATAAGATGTGTTTCCTTAGTTGTTATAAACATACAATGCAACTATTGGTATATAGAATCCACCAAATAAATTTGGTATCAGCATCATAATCCTTCAAATCTGTTGACGCTAACTAATAACTCGTGTTACTTTCACAACCATCTCTTGGACTTTATACCATGACCTATTTTTATGCCAGATGCATTAACAGATCAAACATTCTTTAAGTGAATTTCCTTGAGAAGACTCCTGCATAAATCATATTATAACTACTCCAGCAATCACAAGTTCAAAACCTGCAACTTTCCATGCTTCAATTATCTTGAATTAATTTATTTTAAGAGTCCCCTACATAATTTGGTTTATAATAATAAAACTGATATGACAATCAATCTCCCCTCAGACTAGAGATCAAAATACTTGTGATCTCTCCTTCAACAATAGCCAACATGAACCCCTTGTGTATATCGCTGTTCAAGTAAATCAGGACACGCCGCCTGACACCCGATTTCAGGAAGACTTTCGACACACACTCGAGACTCAGTCAGTTGCAAGGTAAGATTGAGACAAAACAAAATATGTGACTCTCAAACAGGAAAAAAAAACATTTTCCTGATACATCAAGCCCTCTTAAGCCTTGAAGATCGGAACAAACACAAAATACCCTATGAAACATAACTCCACCTCGAAGTAAACACCTTGTAATTCTAATTGCTCCACCTAGAAAAATTAACCATCCAGAAGTTTATGTCTTTTAACTTCAACCTTCAATTCAAAAAACTAAGGTTCATCAATTTGTCTTTGCTCTTCTCATCAGTCATGTGACTTCATACCGTATAGACTTGATTCATTGTTTGAGCTTTATTTAGAAACTAAACACCAGGTCCCTCATGCTATAACCGTTGAATTGTCATCTATACTTGAATATTACAATAACTCTTAAATCTGATTGAAGCTTTAACATTTGGTATTACTCCACCAAACTGATTAAGCAAATAAATTGCCTCGGAAGAATCTCCTTGATGAGTTTTAACTAATTAAAGCTTAAGATATCTTAACCCGTTCACATATTTCCTTGACTTCTACCATCAATAATTGTAAACTTTTGCACTACTCTCATATGTCTCAGAGTTGATAATTCTGAAACATTCTCGGAACAAAGCACATAAGTCTGTTTATTTAACAAAAAATTGTTCCCAATGATAAGGTCGATTTAACAAACCGTAAACCATGAGAGTTCAATCAAACCAATAGCCAAAACACAACCCTTGATTAAACCAACTTCCAATTAACAATACCAGTCCGGTTTAAGCTACACAATCACATTGATTACCTTCACCAAACGGCGAAACTCCTTGTTGATGACAACCGATATGATCCGCTACTCACTATTAGTGGAACCTCATGCTTTGTCTTACCATGTCATTCTAACCAATGACCTTTTGTGCATACAACAAGACCTTGAGTCTTCCGTACATGAAATCCATTATGGCCAAGTTATCTTATCTCCTTTTAATCATAAACCATCCAACTTGAAACTTTGTTTATGTACCACTGATTTTACATTCTGTTTTACCATGAGTTTATCCTTCTTCTAGCACACTTCTTTGTGTCACACGAACTCCCAGAGTTTGATTCAGTTTTTTTCAACATTCCTCAGAAATTGTTTGTTTCTATTTAACACAAGAGTCTTATGTTACAACAAACTATTGATTGTAATTTGCACATAAGCTCTATGCACCCAATTTATACAACCTTAAGATCACAAATTTATGATCAAGACTTCACAAGTCTTCTTCCAAACTTCACCCCATCAGTTGTTTCAACAGATAACGCATATGTTCTAGCAAATAAGTGTTGTTCCAGCAGCTTCAATCCATGTAACTTTATTGCTACAAGCTTCATGATGATCTCCTTTGAGCCTTAATCATCAAAGCTTCAGAGATTCACAAGAATCTAACTTATAACACCGAGACTTAGACTGATCCTGCAAAACATACTTCCTCAAACCTTAATCTCTTTCAGTGCCTATAACTTGTCTTGTTTCTAACAAATTATTCTCATCTTGTTTCATATCAATTTGCACATTCTTTATAACCTAGAATCCTGAAACCTTAATGGATAAACCCAGCCATCAACACACATAATCTCATTCTAAGGCGTCCCTTAGTCGCGAGATTCACATGTGTGTTATCGTTGGCTTGATAATAGAAAACATTCGAACACCTGCAACATACTATCCTCGACTCACAGATTTAACAGAAGCAGACAAGCTGAACCTAGTGCAAACATTAATTAATCCCCTGTAAAACCAGTATACCACCATGTGTTCTCTCGAGATTTTGATTCCCTTTTGAATATGTAGGCTGTGAGTAACACTGAAATGACTACACAAATATCCGCCGAGATACTTAACAATTGCAGTGGAAACCGACTATTTTCCTTTAGATTTGAGCCTTGAAAATTGATGAAACAAATCTAATTCACAGCGTTGAGCGAAATAACCATGACCCATATCATCAGTGAACTAGAATCCAACATTAACCAGTGAAATCCACCATCCACACATTATTCTCAAGCTGATTATAAAATCTGCAAAATTAGATCAATATCTCTTGTCTTCGCTTCAGTCTCTTAATCTGATATTGCATCATCAACCATGTGAATCTTTGAACTGGATTTCACATTGATGAAAAACTCAGTAACTGCTGAAGAAGAAAACCTGCGGATTTTTCAGATTTCATAAACCCAGAAAATCCTTTTGATCTAATTGGATATGCTCCAAGAATCTTCTCTCCTTCAGCTCTGACTCTTCAACAAAGTACAATTGCCATCTTCATCTTCCTTGTGCTCCATCGTCAACAACTAAGAACAACCACCATGTTCTTTTTCCTTGTACTTACAACCACCATTAACATCATTTGTCTATGAGCTAAAACTCTCATAAAAGTGTAACCTATTTTGATAGACTTGAAATTTCATGATAAAACTTAAAAGTTTCTTTGTCACAATCCTGAATCTTCAACAAAGATTGAATCTTTTTGATAAAACATGAAGATTTCATCAATTTCTTCCACAAAGCTTGAACATTTCTTGATTTTTCTTCATAATGGTTGAAACTTTCTGCAGCTTTTTCACAAAATTGGAAACTTTCTTGAAGAACTTTAACAAAGCTTGCTCCTTTCTTCAAGAATCTTGATAAAAATTGCTCCTTTCTTCAATAACCCATGACAAAGATTGCTAATTTCTTCAAGAAACCCGCTCTGATACCACTTGTTACGGGATCGATACACCTTGAGACGATTTTAATCATCACTTATCAAGATCACACATTATTAATCTAAGCATAAAAGCAAGAACACACACAACAAACATAAGGAATGTGAGTTTAAGGAAATTGCGTACTTGCCGAACAAAAGTAGATGATCTATTTGGATTAAGGGCTTATAATCTTTTTTCAGTTCCTCGAGTCTAATGTATTGTGTAGTGTTGTTTTCTTGCACCTACGATCACATTGCACAAGATAGCGATTTGAATTTCACTCACTGGGGAAAATTATTTCCATTATGGGTTTTCAACAAATACATTTACCAGACAATTTAAATCTTTTGCAGAGACTCTGCTTTATTGCTTCTTCATCCTTCACAACTTTTGATGCCTCTTCAAATGCCTAAAATAAGGGATAAGAATAATTTTAAGAAGTCCAGCAAAAAAGAAATAATCATGAACTGAAGGTACAAACAATCAAAAAAAGAATTGAATGGCTCTAGGTCAAGAAATACACAAAATGCGGTATTCCAGCATTGAAAAGTTAAAACCAACAAGGCAACAACATAGTTGAAACTGAAAATAAAAACTTAGCAAACCTTTCGAACTTCTTATTTTTCAACTTAACAGCATGGATCTTTTCAGTTGAGACTTCAATTTTCTTTCTCAAGTGTTACAGTGCTTTAGAAATGAGAGTGGAAGAAATTTAATCAATGTAAGGAAAAGCAGAAAAATCCCAAGTGAGATTTGACTTAGCTAAACCTGCTTTCTTAAGGCCAACAGTGAGTTTCATTTCCATACAGAGATTTCAACATCCCTAATTTTTGAATAGTTCTCCTCAATGTATCTAGTCAAGATGAGACATAAAGAAGCTCATTAAATAAAAAAGTCATCACAACAAAGTCTCTTCAAAATTGACAAAAAACGCACAAGAAAAATCTCATACTCACTATAGTCCAAATTTAATTTTTACAAATCGATCTTAAAATAATTCCAGGTACTTACTTCTTCGATTATCTGGTCTTCATCATCAAAACAAACAGAAATCGATTTTTACCAAAAGAGAATCACATCAACAACTAGTTGGAATTAGAGAGAGAGAGAGAGAGAGAGAGAGAGAGAGAGAGAGAATGTTGCTATAACACCCGGTTGTCCCTCGTCAGGGTCACCATGGGTGCTATCTACCCAACTATTACACCTCCGCACCACCACCACCACAAAGCATCTATGAGAACTTAATCTTCAAAATCAAACGGGACACATTCCTCGAGGAATTTTATTCTCAAAATAGATATCCTTAATTAACTAAGAGTAAATCCAACATCCATTCAAGCAAAAGTTCAGCAAAAACAACGTAATTATCCAAGTTTAAATCCTACCGAAATATTTATTAGATATATAATTTGAAACCCCGGAAAACAACATCCAGTCAGCCTTCATCTTCACGGCTACTCGTCATACTCACCTACAAAGACAAAAGTGGGGAGGGACAAGGAAAAGAGAGGTGAGCGATAGAGGAATCACTCAGCAAGGGGATGGGTTGCTAAACACGCAACAGCGCAGAAAAGACTTAGAAAACTAAGATAGCATACATATAACACCAAACACGGTGCCTATTGCAGTACACATAGAACATGGCATCCATCAAAAATGCCCTATGCAAAGCCCCCGTCTACCACTCCTAACCTGGCGCACACCACCATACTGACTGGTCTTCCTTCACTTCCACTTAGTTGGTATGTATGGTCCCCAGGGACTTCTTTCCTTCTCTAGGGGTAAAAATCATTATCCTCTAATCTCGATCAACCTCAAACAAAACATCTTATAACACTAGGCAATCCTAGACCTACTCATGCTCAATCATCAAACAGGACTGACTCCAAACACAAATATGACAACAATCAAGATGCGTTAAACCTATACTACTAGAGAAAGAGTCCTAAACCATTTCTAACGGGGGGATAGTTACAGGTTTAAATCCTCATCTTAGCTTGACGATGCAGATGAACTCTGATTCGGATGATCTACTGAACCAGCTGGTACTCTTCCTGACCTGAACCAAAAAGGGAGCCCAGGTTAGTCCTTAAAATCGGGACCTGTATAAAAAAGAAAATTTCCATTTATGGAAACATGTCATGTAGGGAAACTTCCATAAAAGGAAATAACTAAATCAGGAAACTTTCCCAAAAATAGTAATGCTCCGAAAAAGGAAATTTCAAAAAATAGAAACTTGTCTAAATTGGGAGCTTGCAAAAAATAGAAAGTTTCCAAAAATGAAAACTATGAAATCCTGAAACATGGAAACCTACGGAAACATGGAAACGATGGAATATGGAAACACGGAAACTCAGATACGCGGAAACTACCTCACATACGACGAAACGACGCAGAAGGGTATCCAATTCACGCAACTGTCGGCTCGGGTTCACGGTTTGGGTAGAGCAGCGAAGAGGAGGCTCGATTGACGGCGTAGATGGCTTGGGAAGCGGCGATCGTGGCTCGGAGAGGAGGGATGGCACTCGGAGAGGGAGATCGGCATTTGGGGCTCACGGGAGGCGGCGATCGGTGTGGACGAAGGCTCAAGAAGCCTCATGGCTATCGGGTCTGAGAGAGTGAGCGACGACTGTCGGCGGAAAAGGCTCTCGGACGATGGTGGCTCAGATCGTGCAATTAGCTCGACGGCTAGGGTTTTCGCAGTTGGCTCGACAGCTAGGGTTTTCGCGGTTGGTTCAGAGATCCGACAGAGCTTCGCTTCTTGGTTTCTGACACGATTTCAAAGGGTCTTCTGTAATGTCTGCATCTTGCTCCTAGAGCAGGGCACGTCTCTTTACCTAGCTTAATTCTAAAAAAACACATAATCCATCTCAAATAATCAAATCCATTTATTCCCAACTCAATCTCAAATCTTAGTCAAAGGATCCACTCAAAAGAAAGCTCAAATCATCTCAAAGAAAATCGAATCAACTAAAATACGTCTCAAAACATTGGAAACTCAACGGAAAACAATTAAAACTCCCAAAAGTGAACACCATGATCCATCCAATGCCTCCATCTACTCGTCATGCTCACCTGAAAGATGGAAAAGGGGAAGGAAAGAGAGAAAAGGAGTGAGTGACAGGGGTGTCACCCAGCAAGGTGGTGGATTCCTAAGCCTCGCAAGTCCGCAGACACAGACTAACAATACACCCCACAACAATATAGAACTAGACAGACAAACATGGTAAGCATCCCATCCAAACACTACACCCGGGGTCACCTATTAATCCCAGCCTCTATTTTCCCCATGATGGTAACAACTCACACAACCATCGAACATCTCACCACTTTGTCATATTCCCAACCCCCATTTTCCCCATGATGGTAACATCTCACACAACCATAGAACATCTCACCGCTTTGTTCCCCACCCCAAGAACCTCTAAGACTAACAAGCACAATCATCAATCATACTACCTAGACTCTCATGCAGGACTATCATTCAATAGCGTGACGAGCCCTATACTATTGAAAGAGGATTGCTAGACCCATATGTACGGGGGATCGTAAGAAAAGCTCCTTACCTTTGCCTCTCGCAGATGATTACAAACCTCACTCTCAGCTTCCTTTGCGTTTGGACAGTTTCGTTGCATCGACTCGGGAGGCGCGCTTCTCCCTTCATATGGATCTGAATCTGGCTTTCTTTTTACTAGTGGATAGATATGAGAGCTTAAGACGTTTATGCATAAGATAAACTCAAACATCAACCTTTAGATGAGCCGAACACCCTTTACACCAAGATAGACAGATCTGGAAATCTGGCAGATTCGCTGTCACATAGAAACGAAGGCATAACTCTAAAACTAACCGTTAACTAGGAGATCCAACCGTTCAGATTGTATCCCTTGATGTCCTATAGCTTCAGCTCATGTTTCGTCCCGATCAGACATCATTTAAATAGCCGATCGTCCTCATCTTCGCGTCTGGTCGCAGATCCGTTCTGCACCGATACCTCTCAGGAAAACATCCATAACTTTTAGAATAGAACTCTAAATGACAAACGGTTTGATGGAGATGATAGACCTGAGAGAGGAGCACTTACTATAGTAAAATCAGATCAATCCTCGATGTTTTGGTTGGCTTTTCTTCTGTTCTTCCACAGCATATCAGTTCTGTCTCCAAAGACTGCATGGACCATCTTCTTCTCTTCTCTTCTTCTCTCTCTCTAGATTCTCTCTCTCCCTCTGAATATGCGACGGCTCAGCAACAAAAAGAAGAAAGAAATTAGGTTTTGGTGAATTAAATAGGATGACTTTAGGTTTCCTTGATGGACTTGGACCATTCTCTTAAAACTTTAATTCTGGCCCAAATTCTACGGATCAAGATGTTACATCTTCGCTCGGGTTTAAATTGCCTTCTTTGTGTAAGCAGTAACACGAGCTTCTCTTGCAAGATCATCTGCTCCGATCTCAGCCTTTAGTTTTGGATCTTCTTTTCGAATTTTGACAACCATATAATCGAAGTGAGAAATGAGAACGGTCTTCTTCCCTAATTGTGACGGTGAAATGAAAAAGCTTAAAGGTCGTTAAGTTTTTTTCTTAACACCGTCAAATCGTCGTATACTGATGGAGGTGTCATGTGCTACTCACGTTCTTATTATCGGTAAGCAATCTGATTTGACTAGCAAATCTAATTCACGAGATTTGTCTTTTTGCGTCAAAGAGAGTTCGTGTCATTCTCAGCATAAAAACACAAAAACGCCAAGCAGTTTTACAAAGAATCTAACAATACTAAAACTCAAGAAGATCAAACAAACTAGATATAAAGGGCACAAGATTCTCGAGTTCCTACAAATTAGGAAAAGAACACAGTACAAAAGTAATGAATTGATTCCTATTTCCTCGCGAAGAAGACATTTCAGGAGCGAGCAGAAGAAGAAGAAGAAGAGAGAAGGTCTTGAACAACATTCATGGTGGGCATTGCTGTGATCGCTCCTCTCTCTGTTACTGCAATGGCTCCACAACCGTTTGCAAACAAAAGCGCCTCTCTTAGTTTGTTCTCATCCTGCAAATTTTGACACCTCATTGATTGGTTTCGGTCTAGATTTAAAAAAATGAAAGAGATAAGTAATGTTCATACATTGAGAAGAGTGAGATCAGAAACTAAGCTATTCAATAGACCGCTAACAAATGCATCTCCTGCACCCGTCGTATCAACCGCCTTCACTTTTACTCCACCAACTCTACCTTTAAACTCCTACAAGTATACATATATACATAGCTAAAGAATATGTAATGTTGATAATGTGAACAAGTTAGAAAAAGAATTAGACAAGCAACCTGAGTGTAGTATCTACATCCATTAGGTCCTTCTGAAACAACAAGAAGCTTTAGATTCGGATGAAAGAGCTTTGGCAACACCAGACTATCATCATAAGGATCATCGCCATCGGTTAGGAATGTAATATCGTCCTCACTAATCTGAAAGCTCTCAAACAAAAAGACGTGTCATTTTAAGTACTAGGAATGATATATTATCTGAATCTGTGGATCTTTGACCTCGATTTGGAGTAAAAGATGGTACCATTATAACATCCGCTAAACTCCAGATACTCATGATCTCTTTCCTTGAAGCTTCTTCTAATGGCCATAATGGCAATCTCAAATTCGGGTCATATGATAAGAGACTCCTTGAGTTTTTAGCGATTTTCATAGCTGCGAGCTGAGTTGAACGGCAAGGTTCTTCGATCAAACTGATGGAACCGTAATGAAAGATCTTGGCCTGTAGTTAAACCAAAGTGATGAAACATGGATCAGCTTATTTCTCAGACAACAAGCAAACCGAGCAAGCGGCCTAGAAAACAGAATAGACGTAGGAGCGTTCAAAGGAGCATATCTTTCCAACCAAAGGGAATTCGGCAACAAGCTCGATTGTTCTGGAAATTTCACTCATCAGAGCATCTTTAGCAATTTGTCTCATCACAACGACATTAAAGAGCTGAGAGCTATGAAGCTTACAATCTGGGTGAATCCGGATTTTTGCAGAACAGACATATCATCACTCCAAAGGATGTTCCGACCAAACCAGAAGGAACCGATGTGTAAACTCATTTTATCTATAAACTTGACGCATAATATAAGCTTCAGGAGTTGGTTTCAGGTCAATAGCCATTTGGAGTTGAAAGTTATGAATTTTCTAAACCGAAGGTTCTACAGGCTTCTCATCTGCGAGTATCAGGCTTTAGACGTAGATTACAGCCCATACATGAGACGACCAGAGCCAAAGCCAATCATATACTTCAAGATGGATCTCTTAGCTTTCCAACAGGCCCAAAATGAAGAGAATTGGGCATGAGAATATCAAGTTATGATCAGTTTACTCAAACGGGCCAAACCAGTTCTGCACTTGCTTCATTTAGAGTTTCGTCTGTTCGATAATCTCCAAACTAAATAATGGCGACCAGGAGATGAATTAGGCCCATCAAAGGAGAAAGAAGACATAAAATAACCTCATATTTTCGTGGCCCTTAGTCTTATATATCATATTTTCCTTTTTATTTTGATTTATTTTAGTTTAGGGTTTTCATCTTTTCTATTTAAAACACAAAACGCATTGTAGAAAAATCATTCATCGTTTAATCAAAATTCTTTTTTCTTCGCAAAGCTGTGAATCCCTTGTTCAATTCGAACAAACCTTTTTGCTTACAAAGTACATTCTCTAACAAGCATCTTGTCTTTCAGATCTTAAAAGGAGTTCATTCACCTGATCTAAAGTCTTCTATCCTTCATAAAACCATNAATCCTCCATATTTTCGCAGAAAATAAAAATCAGAACGCATCCTCTTGTTTCAGCGAGTTTAACATCCAAATTCGATTGAATTCTTATCAAAAGTGCATCAGGTGGTATCAGAGCAACTGAATCAGAGATCACGGGTTATTTCTT